>BQNB010037455.1:8630-49431 GCA_026074375.1 Tanacetum coccineum | reverse complement strand
CCTCCTCCACCCCCCCTCTTCCCTGTTTCATTCCACATAGTTTAAATACAACACCAGCGAGAAATGTACAAAGCACACATAATATATATGAGACCTAATATCTATAATGAGCTATTTATAGCTACGTAATATGAGACCTAATAGCTACAATGAGCTATTCATAGCTTAGGTCAAATAAACTTCTGAAGGTAGACTCTAAGCACCCTTCAACTTTGACATCTGCAACACTTTTAGCCCTTGGACTTTCACCAACCTTCAACTTCAAACTTGAGATAAAAAAAACCAACACAAAACAACTTTACAATATTTAAAATTCCAGTCATTTGCTTATTCATTTCAATAATACCGCGCATATCTTATGTAAAATCGACCAAAGCTTTGATGCAGGTAAGATACTTGTTACGTTTGCTCACGTGTATATGTTATAACAACTACCCATGCAATTGATGAGTTGCACATATATAAACAACAAAATTCGCACAAGTGTCATCTACATCCATTGTACTTTAACGTTTTTTTGTTGTAATACAATTTACCGGGGAAACCCTTTACCTACAAAAAAATTCGTACAAGTACCACTAAGCCGAAAGCCTTTTTCTAAGCCTAACCCTTTTTATCTTTAACTCATTGTTTGTTCATATAAAAAATGAAGAAAATAATCAACAGCCGTCGAAATTAATTAATTATATCAAAATTCTAATGTCTTATGATTATCTTCCATCGGAGCCCTTATTCGAATAAAGCCAGTATTCAACCTAGATATTGATTGTCCTCTCGAATTTCAACTTCATACCGTGTAGTTTTACATTAGGAACTGGTCAACGCAATACAAGATGGAGAGAAGACATATGGGTTGTACGCGAAGCTCACCTATCGAGGGAACATATAAGTTAAAAGATTGAAGCTTGGAGTAAGTTTAACTTCAAAGCTTTAGCAAGACGCAAAAATAGGTGAAACAAAAGGCAGACCTTAAAAAAGTACATCAATTCTCTTTAATTGGGTTCATGGACGCTTGTATTTCTTCTAGTGTCCGACCCTTTGTCTCTGGTACTAACTTTACAACGAACAATATAGTCAAGCCACATATGCTTGAAAACAAGAAAAAAGTTCCTGTAGACATATAGCAGAGTGCTTAAGCAAGTTAGCATGTGTAACTACACGATATATGTTCATAGTGGCATGAAAAAGTAAGGGTTAATTTCATACATATCCTTCAAGATTTTCAAAATATCATAGATATCCAAGTCAAAATCATAATTTCATATATGTCCTTCATAAACTATATAAATATCAGATTTATCCAAATGACTTATTTAACCTTTATAAAAACTCAAAAATTTATAAATAGACTATTATACCCTTCTTCTATCTCTTACACCTCATGTATAAAACTAAAGATTCGATGTGACCGGTGTCGAGATATATGTCTTACACTATATACGCATCCAGCACAACAAATATTTGTTCCATCTTGATATATGTTTTAATTCTTTTAGTTTTGTTACAACAACATATTTTTGAGGCCGAAGATAAGTGTCAATGCAACTATTAATGTGATTATTCCAAGTATACTAAGTATCATCCATGTAATGATCCGGATTCTTACTCTTTGGCCTATAAATTGACCTAATATTAGCATTGGAAGGCATGCAATAAGTTTTCCTATCCTTGTAATAAGCTTTTAAGCTTAATTATTAATATAATAAGCAATCTCGTTCGACTCCGGTCATTATTCCCTCTCTAGTTGCAGTAGGGGTGTCATATTGGGCAACCGACCCGACCCGAACTTGATAAGGCCTTATAGGGTCGGGTTGAATCAGGTCCAACTTAGATATTGTTGAATGGCGTACCCCTTGTTCAATTCATGATGTTCCAAGTTTCCATGGACTAGCCTCGTTTTATCGAGGCTTCATTCGGAACTTTAGGAGTATAATGGCTCCAATTATCGAATGCATGAAGGATGGTCTCAAGTTTTACGCACTATAGAAAGCTAGTGAAAGTTTAACTTATCAAGATAAAAATGTTCAGAGCTTAGTTCTCGTGTTACCACAATTTGGAAAGGTTTTTAAAGCGGACTGTGACGCATCTAAGTTTGGAATAGGGTTCGTCCTAATTCAAGAAGGGCATCCGGTCGCTTTTTTTAGTGAAAAACTAAGTGAGTCGAGGCTGAATCATACCACGTATGATGTAGAGTTTTATGCTATAATTCGAACTTTGGGGCATTAGCAACATTATTTGGTGCACATGGTGTTCATCCTTACTTCGGACCATGAAGCACTCAAGTACATTAATTAATAATCAACATAAGTTGAGTCCGAGACATGCAAAATGGGTAAGTTTCCTACAAATATTCAATTTTACATTAAAATATGGAACTCTAAATAAAGTCATGCCTTGAGTCGGAGAGCTTCCTACCTCTCAATAATGAGAGAAGAGGTGTGAGGGCTTTAACACCAAGGAAATGTATTCGGAGGATAGTTATTTTATGCAAGAAGTTTTGAGGGGACGACGTTATGACTATCAAATTCAAGAGTTTTTTTGTTTGCATGGACTCGCTCATACTATAACTTTAAATCGTGATCCTGAGTTTAGTTTATGGGGGCATTTTTTGAGAACTTTATGGAAAAATATGGGTACTCAGTTGTGTTTCAGCACCTCGTATCATCCCGAGACAAACGGACAAGCGGAAGTTGTAAACAGGGGTCTAGGAAACCTATTACGTTGTTTGGCATGTGACAAACCAAAGCAGTGGGCTTTAGTACTTCTACTTGTTGAATTTGCTTACAACAATTCAAAGAATAAAACAACTCAACAATGTCCATTTGAAATTGCTTATGAACTTAGTCCCAATAGCATCACCAATATGACACCGATTCCATTTTCAAAGAATATAAGTGAAAGGCTCATGAGTTTGCAAAACAAATTAGAAATACCTATGAGGCCAACAACGCCAAATATAAAGTAGTCGCAAATGTACATCGTCGAAGGGTTCTTTTCAAGTGGGGAGATTAAGGGTGGGCTATTTTGAGAAAGGATAGGCTACCGGCCGGAGCAAATGTCAAGTTGCATGATGGAAACGTTCGTCCTTATTGGATTCTTAAGAAAACTAATGATAATGCCTGCAAGTTGAGCTATCAATATATATTATTCCCTTCCTCTTTAGTTGCACGTAGACTGCACCAGAATGGGTCATAAAAAAGATGGAATTCACTTACGAGCCACGTACTACAGAATGAAAGCACGATCGTTTTAAGGTTTTGAGATAAAAAAGATGTTGGAGAGTTAAATATAGAAGAGAATTATTATTTAATATAATGATTAATAATTTATTTGGTGGAAACAATATAGCACTCGGTTTTAGAGAAAGGAAAGCTTGTAAACAGAGTTGGAGGACTAGCGTAATACACAAAAGATTACATTGTATTATTAAAACTAAGATTACATGAGAGTATAAATAAGTCATACTTAGCTTGAAGGCTAAGCTAGGTTATCTAATGGGGTTGGCCTTTTATTACTAACTTTAACATCCTCTTCAAGCTAGAGCATAGATATTGATCTTGCCCAGCTTGTTACAAATATAAAAACAAAAAAAATAATAAGCAAAAGTCATCCTCGAAGCATGATCCAAATCTTCAACAAATGCAAAAACTGATCCCCCTTAGGATCGAACTAAAATATGAAGCAACCAAAAGGTCTCGACTAATACACAAATCCAAAAACCGAAGCAAAGAACATGTCTCAACTAACCAAAATTTCCAAAAGATGAAGCAACGTGTATCGAAACACGTCTCACTAACTAAAAAATCCTGGCGTGAAACAACGATATGGCAATAGGTCTCAACTTACTAAGAAATCCAGATAAAGAAACAACCTAAAACAACGATGTCAAATTAGGTCTCAACTCACGAAAATCGGAAGCAACCGAACAGCCATGTTCGGGTCTCAACTAACAGGAATATCCAGACGAAACAACCTGAATTAGACAGGGTTCATCTCCTTAAAAGTCAAATTCTAAAATCAAAAAGAAAACCAAAATCAAATGGTCTCACCGGAGACCAAACTAAAATTCAGCACAACAATACGAACAAAAGTCACCATGAGGACCACACCTCAAATCTGGTCGAAATGATATAGAAATCACTTAAATTTGTGCCCTAAAATTTGTTCCCAAAAAATGTATGCCCTAATTTCTTATAGTCGATACTTTAGTATACGACTCCAAAAGTTTAATCTCTAATTTATTTGAAGAACTTAACACCTCAAATTGATCATCATACGAAAAGTCAAAAACCACACTCTTTATCATAACCAAACCATAAAATTAAAATAACAAAATCATGAAGTTCCCTAACTGAACAGACAATGCACTTATGACAACAAAATCCAAAACCAAAATCATCTCCATCATAGAGTGTTGCAAAAATCAGCCTAGACAGCCCATTAATCGGCGCCTAGGCGCTAGGCGGGGATTAATCGCAAGGATTTTCACTAATCGGCCTTATTAATCGGTTTGGTCAAAGATCGGTCAACATACTGATTAATCGGATACAAAATCGGCCAAATCCGACATAAAACGGGTAAATCAGCCAACTCGGTTACGGATAGAAATCGGCCACATTAGGCACAAAATGGACCAAAGGTCAAAAACATACTGCATTAGTGTCGGATACAAAGAATCCGGCCAAATTCGTTTCGGCAGCATAGCAATCAAGCCAAATCGAGCAGTAAATGCGGGTGGTTAATGTGAATCAGCCAGACTCGGTAGTTACATCCGCGGATAGAAATCGACCACATTAGGCACAATGGACCAAAATCAGACAAAACATAGTGCAAATAGGGCAAATTCGGGCATGTAGTTTAAAGAAAAATTAAAATGTTTTTTATAAAAAAAATCCCAATCCGATTAATCGCGTGGCGTCTTTGGGGTACCCGGCTTGCGGCTACGCGATTTTGCAACCTTGACAATAACCAATAATCAAAGATCCCTAACAAGATCGAAACACAAAAACTTCACAAATCGGGTTAGATCTCACAGTTACGGTCGGAGGGTTAAGTGTTCATGCGTTTCTTTCACTATGGTGGGGGGACCCCCGGGTGGGTCAGCTGGGTCGTTTTTGCGTACGCGCGACGAAGGAGATCTGGCAGAAAAAGAAATTCGGTCCGCACGTTAGAGAAAAGTCAAAGTCAAGCATGCCCTCAGCGCTAGTTTGTGCGCGCGATAATATGCCTGAGCGGCTGGGGAGGATTCATCGAGCGTGCAGAGTCAAGAGACGGCGCCAGGTGCGATAGGATTTCTAGCGAATATTTTCGTAGGTTTTGCAGTTCGGGGACTAGCTGAGTTTGATCATGATGAGGAGATGTGAGAGTAAATCGCAATCCTCTGAGAACTAGTGTCGCTCTCAAATTCATCTGGGATGTAGGTATCTCAATGGGACCTTTTCAAAACTAAAAACTAAATGCTAACGCTGGAACGAAACGTTGACCATCAGTGTGCGGCCGCCTAGGCGCTAGGTGGACATACACCGCCCCGATTAAGGGCAAGTCGGTCAAATTAGGCGGAAAGAAAGGTCCAAAAGGGCGGTCCAAAAGCCGCCTACTAGTCGGGTAGAAATCGCCGCCTGGTAGGTCAACTATGCGGTTATCCGCTGATTTGTGTGTGGTTGTTCGATTGTCGGGTTTGTGGTGTTCTCGGTGGAGGAAGAGGGAGATGAAGGGAGAGAGTCGAGTGCCCCCCCACCCCCCCCCCTCCCCCCTGCCCCCGGGTATATCCCTTTCTAAACCTGACCCTAATAACCCTCTCCCTTATAGGGCTCTGTATATTGTCATTTTTCTCAGCTCCAATAACTAGTTATAACATTGGCCCAATAACTAATTTGGTGGTCTGGTAATTAAAACTTAGATACCAAAGAAGCACACTAAGGTAATTTTTTACATCCACATATCTAATGTATATAATAAAAATAATAAAAAAAACTACTAAAGTTAATAAAAATGTTGTGATTATGCAAATGTTTTATAGTGTCAAATAAAATATCAGAAAAATATAAAAATAATAATAAATAATGTATAAATAGGTAAATTCGCGATGACCGCCTGGCGGCACGTGTAGAGGTAGCGGCGCGGTCGACCACCTTCTAGGCTCGGAGATGAGGAATTCGCACTAGGCGTGATGATCACAAAAGATTATAGTAGTTCGGCTAGCGCCTAGCGATTTTGCAACCTTGACAATAACCAATAATCAAAGATCCCTAACAAGATCGAAACACAAAAACTTCACAAATCGGGTTAGATCTCACAGTTTTCGGTCGAAGGTACGAGACGAACAGATGTGGAAAAGAAATCGCCGCCGTAAAAGTCGACAAGATGCCTCACGCGCTGGTGCATGAAACTGAGCGGCAAAGGTCGAGCGGCGCGTGCGTAGGATTCTAGCGAATATTTTCGTAGGTTTTGCAGTTCGGGGACTAGCTGAGTTTGATCATATGGGAGGTGAGATCTAAAACGCACTTGAACTATGTGCTCTCAAAACTGATTAGGTATCTCAAGGTACCTTTTTCAAAACTAAAACTAAAATGTTAATTGGAACGAAACGTTGACCATCAGTGTGCGGCCGCCTAGGCGCTAGGTGGACATACACCGCCCCGATTAAGGGCAAGTCGGTCAAATTAGGCGGAAAGGTCAAAAGGCGGTCAAAATCCGCCTAGTCGGGTCAAATCGGCCGCCTAGGTCAACTAATCGGCCGATTTTTTGTGGTTCGATTTTCTGGGTTGTGGTGTTCTCCGGTGGAGAAGAGGGAGATGAAGGGAGAAGAGGGGGCGGTATATCCTTTTCTAACCTGACCTAATAACTTATATGGGTTTTAATTGATTTTTGGAGCCCAATAACTAGCTTAAACATTTGGCCCAATAACTAATTTGGTGGATTTTAATTAAAACTTAACCAAAATCACACATAATGTAATTTTTTACAACACATATATAAGATATATAACTAAAAATAATAAAAAAAACTACTAAAGTTAATAAAAATTTGTAAATTATGCAAAATTTATATCAAATAAATATCAAAAATATTAAAAATAATAATAAAAATATATATAAATTCAATCCGCCTAGGCGGCACGCTAGGACCGCCCACCTTCGAGGCGGAATTCGCATAGGCGTAATACACAAAAGATTACATTGTATTGCCTTGATAATTAAAACTAACATTACAGGAGAGTATAAATAAGCCATGTTTAGCTTGAAGGCTAAGTTAGGTTAACTATAATGGGCTTGGCCCTTATTAGTAACTTTAACAAATTCCAAATTTGTTCTTCACGAACACAGGATGCAATTTTTTTTCTCATATTAGTAAAAAATACTAATTATTTTTATTGTGGTTATATACTTATAGGTATAAAGAATTGGAAAATAGCGGGTCAACCTGACCTAAACCGATTGACCCGCGACCTGTTTTTCCAAATCACCCGTTTCGACCCATGACCGCTTACCCATGACCCAATCCAACCCAACCTGACCTAATTGCCACCTCTAACCGTAACATATATCTTTTTTAAATTTGGTTTGGGTGCAAGTGTGAGGTTGGGAGAGTAGTGTGGCAAGTTTCAGCAAATTTTTGCTCTACCATATAGAAAGGGAGAGAGGAAGGACCTTCAGTGCTGGACTTCATCAGGAAGTTAAAAATATATGTAACGACCCAAGAACCAAACCAGTTAACAACCGTCACGAGGCTTCCAGCTGAACTCTTTATATTCATACGAAAGATCTGACACAAAATTCATTGCGATAGAAAACTTTTAAGAACAATTGCCATATGTATTTAGCTTTCACCAAATTGGTCTCAAATATAGAACTTATTAGGTTTAATGAAAGCCATACCTCAGACATAATGACCCATGGAATGCCTCCCATACCTAGTGAAAAAGATCCTTTGAATACCTGCTTACAGTGGATGTTTTAATCAACACTTCAGTTAATCAAGATACTATAATCTGATGCATAGAATGACTGGCCATACATAAAGGATATTATTATTTCAAAATACACAAGTATTTTTTGGTCTGGACCAATCCAAGAGGACTACATTTTAATGGTTGTAACTGGTCATTCAATTCCCAAACTTGACACCAAAATTAACAGCCCATACTGGTCCCGAAATATGGTCAAACCGGTCCATAGACTGGGTTCATCTGGTCCTTCATTAACATGTTGGTGAATAGGGGTGTTTAGGTCTAATAATGGGCCCAATCATATCTTGCTAGAACTTGTAACATATTCTGAACTTTTGTGTATCTCCAACTAAATGTCAATATGAATATTCAGAGAAATGGAGATGATTCCAGTGACTTGTGTAAAGTTGAAAGCTGAATTATGAATACATAATGGCTTCTTAAATACTCTAAATAAATTTAAGATAAGAAAGTTGATCAGTGTATAATTGCATTACCAGAACCCCGACAAGTGCCAATATGGGGCTAAACACCTTATACTCTTGATGGTCCTGCAGCAGTAGCAATAAAGAATTTCCCATGAACTTCGGGCAGAAAATGAAACTGGAAAGTATCATAATCTGAAAATAGTTAACTAAACCTGTAGCATGAACGATATCCCTGTGACGAAACAACCCAAGCTCGTTCCAGCAGCAGAAACCTTAGCAATTTAATGTGTAGGTGGTCAAACACAATTGACTAATATAAAGAAAAACATAAGCAAAGGCTAGAATTCTTGAGATACTCCATAACAACATGATATGATATTATAATGTAAGGGCCAATGGTGTATTTAGAGATACAAGGGCTGGTACTAGCAAATGATAGAGGCTCAAAAGACTCAACTTATAGAAACCATGATATAATACAAATAGTACGGAAGAGCCAAGGCAAAATGATACATACAACTTTCTGGTGTTGGTTACTTTCTAGCTAAACCAAAATGCAGTAAAGGCTACAAGCAAACGAAATTCCATAATGGGAGTATCATGTAAAGAAGGATGCGATTTGTACCATCAGTAGTAGCCGTCTTCCTGATACGTCCATCAGCAATACACCTAGTAATGTAAGTGGAATCTGCATAACATAGCCCGAAATTCATAAGACAAATGCCAAAATTATAGATAGCAAATACTTGGCAGAAAGAAATAACCTGAACCATAACCAAGGCTATTGTTCCAATGCTACTTGAAAAACCTGTAATAATACAAATGGTTCATTAGCCTTTTTAAGAACGCAAAATCATGTATTCCTTCTGATCTGACAAGCTGGTCAGTAATTCAGAGTTATAAAGTGAGTTATCCCAAGTTTTCATCTCTTACGCCATTTTATTCAGCTATCTTAAACGTTCCATGTTCCTTTGTTGTCATATATGTAACTATAGGACCCATAATCACATCTATATACACGCTCACAAAATATGAATGAGACACATGTAACAAAACTTTTAGATGGTCCAGCCAAAAGTTTTTAAAAGTTAAGTCAAAAGTTTGGCATCTACCTGCAGAAATAAAGATAGAATTCGCATAAAATGCAATGGCGTTCACACCTCCAAATTGCTGCAACACCATAAGTCCAACTCCAACCTATAAAAGACAATTTTCACTATACAAATTGTAGCCATAAAATATTGAGACGGTGCACCATATAATGAGTGGAAACCTCACAATGAGAGATTTGGAATATTTTGGTTGAAATAAATCGAAGACTTTAGATTCTCACAGCTGATGAAGTGTTTCTGTATAATCCTGTAACATAGAATTCGATCATTTTATTAACAATTCATGAATTTGTATAGAATATGAAAAGCTGCCCGTTTTATCAGATCAATTTCTAGTGTCATTATCTTTCCCATGTTCAAGTAACTGTAGCAAATTATCCATTAAATATACTATGTGAAACTAAAAATGAGATCAATTCAAATGAACAATTGAAGAAGATTACTCTGATTTCAGCTGCTTCTTTAGATATCTCTGCGTTCTCTCCCCTGAGTCTCTGTAGGGCAGACTCACAATCTTCCCACCTACCAATTTTTGCCTGCAGAAAAAACTAATTATCCTCCCTCACATAAAACATATTTAGACTTAGATAAATATTATATTACGGCGTGCGGGAGGTCAACCTCTTTCAAACAGTTAAATAAAGTACTTCCTTATATATTTACCGAAATGTTTCAATAGAAATTTCAGTGTTTAGATTTTAATCTGGTCACCATATCAGAAGGTAGCAATATAACAGCAAACGTTAATGTTGTGCAACTAACTCACCAGCCATCTAGGAGACTCAGGAATGAAGAATAAGCCAACAATCTGTAGTAGACATGGAATGGTTCCTGAAAGAGCATAACTGTTGTCCGAATTACAATATCTTCAAGATCTGAAGAAACCATTAAACTTCAAGAGAAATCTACCAATAAAAGCTAGAGTTCGCCATGGAATAACAATTCCAATAAGCCACATTACAGACATTCCTGTAGATAAGGTGCTAAATGCAGTCAGTTATCAACCAACATTTGATCTGAACATACAAGAATTTGCAAGATACCTGATTAACAGTAGTAAATGATCCACGAAGGTTTTGAGGTGTTATTTCTGCTACGTAAACTGGTACCTGTTCAGTTAGTCAAAACAGAGATCTTTAAAATGCTAATGAATCATCAAATAAGTGTAGCAGAATTAAGAATTATCTTTAACTACCACATAGGAGAGAACTCCAATTCCATATCCTATCGAGAGTCTTCCAGAATCAAGCAACCAAGAAACCTGTTACCGGCAATAAAAGCAATCAGATGTGTGACTATCACTCTAAGATGTGTGAGGTCTCAAGTTCAACTCCTACTAGGTGCAAACAACCCTTAAGTGGCCACGCCAACCTCCTGAAAAGGGAGGGCTTTACTCAGTTTGATTCTATGCGGCGGTGAGTTCAAACCCCGTGGATTATTAGTCAGCCAAAAAGTTGGAAACCATGGGTACCCAAAAAAAATAATAACAAAAAAATGAACATCAGACGCCTAAACTAAACGCGCTAAAAAAAATCTTCACGACGCAAAAGGGAGCAGAAATAAGGTAAAAGAGATCAAAGACGCTTGATCCATATCTTGGCACATGAGAATTAAATAGCTAACATGAAGAAAATAATTTTTGGTGGAATGCTACTAACAAAGACCGCATTTATAACAAAAACTCTATTTTTGCCCATGATTTTCTTTAGACTTGGCCGAATTTTCATTGCGGCTTTTAACATTCAATTCACAGCATGTTTTGTTGGTGTAACTGCGTGTGATTTATGAACATTGCTAAACAAAAAAAGGACATGGAGAAGAATGACCTCCGAATACCGAATTGTCAACCACCCCAACAAACAGAACATTTCAGACAGTCCCATAGTCTGCATGTAGATGAAATCAAACATTAAGTGATGGGCAGAGCTACAAAGTGAAAGTCAACTACAACTAAAGAAAAATAGAGTGAGTGGCAGTAACAACAATAGAAGACCTTACCATTCTGCGTCCAAAATGATCGGCTATTTTCCCGCTCAAGACTGCACCTATCATTGCTCCTATAGTCATAATTGACCTGAAAACGGAGTACTGAAATTAACAGTATGAAAAGGTGATAGTAGAAAGATATCAAATAGTTTCAAGGAGTTATGCAAAAAGATACTGCAAGTGTGCATGAGGATAGTTGATAATAAAATCTAAGCTTCAATATAAAGCAACCTAAAACCGTATATGAAGTGACTCCTATATCTTGAAAGAATTCCAATTCCTAATATATATTGTATATAAAATAATATTATAAAATATATATATATATATATATATATATATATATATATATATATATATATATATATATAGGGGACCGTTCTTTGCAGAACCACTTTTTTGTACAGAACCTACAGAACCACATTAGACCAATAAAAATTTAGTATTATTAAGTTTTTTTACTTTAATTCTAAAGGGTATAATGGTAAAACACAATTTAAGTTTCTTTTTGATTTTTTTAGTCAATAAAAACGTTTTTATTATCCCTTAAATTTTCAAAATTTAAAAAATAATATTTTTTGTGTTTAATTTGTTTTTGTCAGCATACATGTTCTTATACAAATCAAGTGCATATATGTTCTTTTAAAGAAATTTAGATTTAAATGTGTTTCTAGTGTATAATTATCAAAACTTCTAATGTGCTTTGCTAAAGAAAATAATGACACATATGTTTATGGCGTACAATTTCTTAAAATGCAAAACTTAAAACCAAGAGCATAAATATTATGCATAAATCAAAAATCATATGAAATACAATTTAAATACACATGTCTAAAAAAATAATACAATTTATTGATTATACACATGTCTAAATATAGTGCACACATGTATGCACTCTTCCAATAACATATGTGCACGCTTTATTTTCTCATCAAATTCATTAAAACGTAGATGCCCGCTCCACTTGTGTGCACTCTTCCAATAACATATGTGCACGCTTTATTTTCTCATCAATATCATTAAAACGTAGATGCCTGCTCCACTTGTGTCTTTACATCTTTATGATAATCAACTTTTCTTCATAAATGATGTAAATACATGTGTATTGGTCCCATCTTTATCAACACCTAAAATTACAAACAATTATTATTATTTTTATTATGAACACTAACAAACACATATGTGCAATCTAAACACATACTCACAAGTTAAAACATATATGTATACATATTTCCTGGATTTCATAACAACCTTAAAACACATATGCACTCTTTTCACTGATTTTATACAAGACACAAAACACATATGCACTCTTCCATTGATTTTGTATTAACCTTAAAACATATATGCACCACCTTATATTTACAGATTCTTTTCTTCTGGTGCTTGTATCTCTACTTCTATAAAACCACACTGTCATAATAAATACATCATTAAAATAACCTTCCTATCAATTTCAGTAACATAAGAGAAAAAAATTAATCCACGAATAAATTAACCAATCACAATAATTAAACCTTTGCACTAACATCGACAACTTACAATCCACAAATCTTTTTAAACTACTACACTACAAGACAACAATAAGAGAAAAACAAATCAAAGTGTTTTATCCTCACCTAAAACAATTAAAAGAAAACAAAATGTACCAGATCTCTACAAAACTAAAAAGTCAATAACATCATTGTACAAGATGTACCCACATCACCACAAAAATAAGTCTCCAGCAAATCATTTCAAGGATTAAAAATAACGAGACCATATAGTAATCTTGTCGAGACAAACCTAACAAGTCTAACACAATTTTTTCACATAAGTATATAATATTTACTTGTAAGAAGGTAGTTTTTTCATTCTAATTTTTTTTTTGATTCGGTAAAATAGAAGGTACCATTTTAAACGAAAATAAAAACTGTATTTAAATTATGACAAAATCACAAGAGTACACACCTCTTTAATCTATGGCGAGCTCCGTGCATCGAGAGGCGGCTAGGTTTACGACAGATCCGTCTTTTGGATGTTTCATAAAATCGGTTTGTGACAATATCTTATGGTTTCGTTGAGATCTGGTGGTTTCCCTGTTCGTCGCTAAGCGGCAATCAAGTCGCCAATAAACCATCGCCTGTTGTTGACTCCTATTATCATAACGTAATAAACATTTTTTTGTAAAAAATAAAACAAGATCTTGAAAAAGTTATGTACACTAAAATGAAGAGTAGCGTATGAGATTGGTTTAGAACAAAGAAAGAAGATATTATGGGTGAAAAGATGAGTTATAGGAAAAAAAGAAACCAAAATCACATCTTTAAAAAAATAAAAAATTGAAGGCATAGTAAACGGATCAAAACTTTTATGATGACGACTGGATAATGATTCGTGTTCTTATTTATCATGTTCATCGAGGGAGAGATATGAAAGAGAGATAATTATGAGAATTAATATTTCTTTGACTAAAATAAAATGTAACTATCTCAATAAATTAGGGACGGTTGATAAAGAGACTTATTTTTAAATTCCCAAAATACCCTTTCAACTTTACAAGTAGTGGTCTAATCTTTCACTTATTTATATAAATGTCACAATTCATAGTAACCATTGATCAAACAATCTAATGGTGTAGAAATGGTTCTGTAGGTTCTGTACAAAAAAGTGGTTCTGCAAAGAAAATGCCACTATATATATATATATATATATATATATATATATATATATTCTCAATTGGTTCTAACAGAATGAATGTGACTTGTACCAGAAAAACAAATCGACTTAATTATCAGTAAATTTGAATCCAATACTCTCTTAGTTTAACAAATTAGTCCTTTGCAAATATATTAAATTATATAACTATGAGCTTACAGCAGAACCAAAAACGTAAGATCCACACACAGCCCACTAAAGTGCTCAAAACAACCACAAATATCGCTGAGTCATGGTCACGTTGACCGTCGTTGACTGTTAGATATAGACGACTCTCTGAATCATCATCGTTTTCCATCATCTTTCACTGTGTGAGAGAGATCCTAACTTACGATTAAGTCTATATAATAGTAACAAGAAACAACAAACTTTCAACATTTTACAAACTTGGGTAACATGCTGGATTTATTAGGGCCCTTTTGGTAGGCGGTATTTGACAAAAAGGAATACAATGATAGTAAATTCATCCATTTGGTATGTGCCTATGAGTTTGTAAATTGGATATCAAATCATTCCTCGTGGGCTTATATGAAACCATGCTATATGTCTTGGTTTACTGAAAAAAATCAAATCAACCATTTAAAATATAACATTTACTACTGATATCATGTTTACATGCGGCAAATGAAACTTTTAACTATATATTAATATTAAATAAAAATCAATTCCCAAATACATTTTACAAAACAAACAACATTAATACTATCAATCACTTTTTATTACTTTCAATCTAAACCAAATCCAAATCTTATTCTAACCCCATCATCATACCAAACGGGGCCCTTAATAAGTTAGGTAGTGAAACCCGTTGGTTTGTGTAACTTTTTTTTAGATTGGTAATTTTTTTTCACAAACATATATTAGTATCTCACAATATATTTTACTCATGTTTTCAGCGAGACTTGAACCCACAACCTTTAGGTTGGTGGGGAGTTCAAATACTAAATGATACTCCTCAGTTGGTTCGTGTAATTATTACTAATAAGGGATTGGGCTACCGCGCATTGCGACATAACATTTGAAATTGTGTATATTTGTTCTATAATTTAGACTTCTTTTACACATAATAATAATATACTAACTTTCGACAAGGAACCGGGCACAGAAGCTCAAAGCTTGTGAAAGCATTAATAAATATGACGTGACTCGAGATATGACGCATCACCAATGACTAAAAAAATTGTGGTACTTTGGCTCAATACAGTCATTGTGCATAATTTGCGACTTTTTATAACACCATACTAATAGATAAGTCGTTAATTTAGACATTGTGAGACTCCTGACACTAATTTCATATCTACTTGAAAAAAAAGTAAAGCACTTTGTCTTCTGCCTTATCATTTTTTCTACATTGTCTTAACTTTAATATGTAATTCTCGCGTCTCAAGTGGCCTTTCAGTTTTCGTTCCTTCTGCAAATTCATTGATAAGTGTTAAAATGTCATCGGGTTCTAATTTTTTTTGTTATTGTTATATATTCGTATTTCAGTGGGTTCATAATTTTGTTACAATATATCATTCTAGTTATACATGCTATATGGTGTATGGAGTGTGTACTTAATGTTTTCTCAGAAGTTTCAAGTGAGTATAAAATCTTTCTTATTCATAGGTGTTTAAGTGGGAAGAGTAAAATAGTATTCTTACAAGTCTGTAATATGAGTTAAATTTTAGATGCTAAAAAACGTAGACAATGAGTGAAACTTATACATGCAGAATATGTAGACTCGCCCATTTTTAGCTAAAATTGGAAAAGTAAAGATTAATATTTTTAAACGTAATATTGTTGATTCTCTATATAAGAGTAATCCTTTTGGTTCATTTCTATTTCAGGAAATCTTTTTCAAAGTAAACACTTAAGGCCTATGTTCATGCACTCATTTCTAAGCTCATGACGCCGAAGCGAAGACATTGTATATGAATAAAGTGGCCCCGTTGTAGGTATCCAACCCGAGACACCTAGACTTCGACATGGTATACGTCCGTTTAACATGGTAATGCGTTTTGTTTACCCGATAATGCATTTTGTTTACCCGGACGGGGATGTCGATCCCAATAGATCTATTTATAACACTCGCGCTTATACAAAGTAATTAAATGTTCATGATGAGGGGCGTTGTGGGTTATCGCTTCTTAGGCGCATCAATAATCATGTAAAAAGAAAAGTAAAGTACTTGCGTCCAATTATAAAACAAGCAATGTATCTCACCCCGAGACTTGTAAAGTAGTTGTAAAATAAGTTAACGCGGGGCTATAAACTCACCTTAGGAAAAAGTATCGATTTAGGAAAAATCAAGTAAGTAGGACGTCAAAGTAAGTCCCGAAAGCAACCTAATAAATAATGGACCGTCTTTGGATAGTGCAAATAAAATAAAATGATGCAAATATATTTTTATTACATTATATCACCATCTAATAGTTTGTGTTTTAGTTTTATAAGTCAAAATAATGTTTACGTCAAGTTCGTCACTTATTATTTAAGTATATATACTTGTAATTAATACTCTTATACAAATGCTGTGTTGTCCCCCTCTCAGGGTAATTTTTTTATTATTAAAAAAATAATAAAGTAAGCTAATGAACAGTACTTTCTCAATAAAGTAATCTCTTATGAACAGTAAAATAGTTATAAAATAATGGCTTATGGATATACTGAACGAACCTTCAGGGAAGCTGCGTTCCTTCTTCACCGCCAATATTATGCAATTTTTAATCCAAACACACACTCATCCTCACGTAAGGCTAAATCATCGACACCTGTTTTCCACTCCTGCTTATTCCCATCGAATCTGTTCTCATTGATAAAAAACCACCGCTCAAAAATACATACACACACCTAATTCATTTTCAGACCTTCCACCTATCCACGCACTCTTTTTCATGTGTTTAATTTGAAAATGAAGATGTGATTTTATCAAACCCACAAAGAAAGACTAATTTCTTAGGTTTGATAGGTGGCAGGCGGCGGAGTTGGCAGCCGGTGGTGTAACAACGATGTTACGATTCCGGCGGGTTCAAGGTGGGTTTGGTCATTTTTTATAGATATAAAGATTCAATCTTTTTTTATTGAATTGTCTATATTTTTTAAAAAAGTTTCTACGGAACGTAGTTACTATTTTGAGATTATTAGGGGTTATAAAGTAAGTTACCTTCAATTTTTTTGCTTCAATTGCATAAATATATTATCTAAGGGTGTTTGGATACCTTTTATATTTTTTAACCTTTTGTGCTTCTCAATGGTCAATTGTTTAGGCTTACTAAGTTTATGGCTTATAAGCTCAAGTTATTGGCTATAAGCTTAAGTTAAATATAGCTTATTTGGGTCTTATTTCAGTTTCACATAAGTGCACGAACCATGAATTAGTTCTTTTATGCTTAATGTATGATTGTGTAACATAATTAACTAATGTAGTGCGTTATATAATGCGGTGTATGTGATATTAGATTTTTGGGATTGCATTTTCAAACAATAGGTGTTTATGTCGGTGTTTCATCCAATGTGTTAGTTAGATGACATACTCCAAAGGCATAACCAAGGCTGTCAAGATCGCGATCCCACCTGGGATCGTTTTTTGTCCCCCCCCCCCACCCCCCCCCCCCCCCCCCCCCCCCCCCCCCCCCCCCCCCCCCCCCCCCCCCCCCCCCCCCCCTTTGCAAGATCGAGATCATAAGATCGGATTGAGATCGTAAAATTCTACCAATTTATCATGTTATGTAAGCAACGGATAAACGAGTCAAACTATTTTTATTTCTACTCATCATCAAATATAAATTTATATAATATCCTCTTGAAAATGTCAAAGTTCAAATTTAAAATACCAAAGTAAAAGTAAAACACAAAAAGTCAAGTTTCAATCGTTACATTCAACGATATTAGGTTTGGGAATAAAATTACATACATGCGTAATAAACGTTCCCCCCCCCCCACTCAAAAACAAAGTACTTTCACTAGTATCACTAAATTAAGCTAACTGAACTAAAACTAAAGGTTAATAGTTAAAACTAATGAAAAGGTAAAAGAACAAACAACAATTACTGTAAGAAATTTTTGCTTAAGGTAACTAGAACATGAGAAGTAAGAACCCTAATTAGTTTTTATGTAATTTTCAATTGGGGAAATTAGATAATAGGTTTATTGATTAAATCTAGGAATAAACGTCATACTTGTTTACTGAGATCAACGGACTCGTATTGTTCTTTTTTCGGCCTAGAAAAAGTAATGGGCTAGTAAGTATGTAAGTCAATAAGTTAATAACTTGGTAATTTGGTAAACTCGTATCGACACGCGATCCTACGATCTTACGCGCGAGTTTACGATCCTACTTGCGATCCTACCTCTGATGCGATCCTACACCGATCCTACACGATTTTATCAGGTGGTCACGTAACATCGTACGATCTTACGTGTAAACTCGCGAGTTTGACAGCCTTGGGCATAACCTCAAACACATTGACGTTTTGTTATGTTTAAAATGTGAAACACGTTTCATTTTTTGATTTGAAAATTTGATAATGATTGCAGCGAAAGGTGCGCCAGTGAAGAGGAAACCGTTGAATCATACGGATTATGAAGTCGACCTTGAATCTCGCCCAAGTTAGCCACTTTCTATACCTTTTAATATCAATGTGACTACTAGAATATCCTATTTACATAACGCCAAATTAGGCTTACTTCTTTGCTTTCTTTCAACATGAACATATAGTGGAAGTGCCAATTTAGACCCGTTCGCATTTGCAGTGGGAGATGTATGCAATCGGAGGAAGTTGAATGACTTTTGGGAAGTTGATTATGAAGGTGTCAAAGTGGATGTTAGAATCAATGCAACGACATTGGAGGGTTTGGAATTGTGAGGTTTTGTGTGTTGATTACACTATTCGTTTTGAAGACATGATTTAACCAACGACTGTTGTAAGGGTAAGTCAACTTCAAATTTAACATTTTCTTGCATAATATATTATCATTAATATGTCTCAATATAATAAAAAACGTGTAAGCATTATGTGTTTATGTTGATTTCAACTATTACTACACCACAAAGGTGTATGGCTTTTGTTTGATTGCATCACTACAAAATGGCAGGTTAGTTCGTCTTTTTTAAAAATAGAAATAAAAAAGCCAAAAAAACTAGAAAGTAATGTGCTTTTGTTTGTCTCCTAACCTGATCAAACTTATACTTTAGGTCATTTGGGATTGCATAAAAAAAAGTAAATTAGATTAACGAGTTTGGATGTTTTCATGTTCATGGAATCTCTCTTGCTATGTTTTACATTTTCATGCTCATTTGTTAGCTGTTATGATTGTCAGTAGTTTTAGAGGTCGGAAACCGTGCCTCTAAATGTAGCACGAAGACTCTTATCAAATATAAACCTTTGGTGATATAAAACATTGTGAATCAGAAATGAGTGCATGAAAAAACCTATGTTGATGCTAATGAATTAAAATACGTGTTTTAGACTCGAGTGTTTGGAAAACGGGGAAAAAAAAGTTATTGTATAGTTTATTTAGCTAGGGACTTTGTTACATGTGTATACTTTTGGATGATTATAGTTCTTGCTTCACGTGTTCTAATAAATGTGAACCAAGACTACTTTGTGGAACTTATTCGCCTTAAGATATGCCTAGATGTGTCAAGTATTTTTTGCGATTGGATATGTCCTTTTATATGTATAGAAAGAGGGCATCATGAATGTACGTCTGAGTACTTTTTACGAGCAAGTAGAAGAGTTAACGTAGCCTAACGTGAGTTCGTTGTCAATTGCAGAGTCGCGCATGAAACTACCAGTTGCTAATTAAAATGAAAAGCAGCAACTGGAGCGGTTTTCCAATGCTTCCAAAGGAATTCATCAGGTATAATCATGTTCTCGATAGATGACTGTTTACCACAGTTTTTCTTAAATGTGCAACATGACTTTGTAGCATCTACTAAAGGTGAAAAAATGGGCGGGCCAGACATCTTGGGTAACGGGTCAAAAGGGGTAATTCTATTTATGAAAACAAATGTGAAAGTAAATCTAAGATAACAATGTTGCGTACATCTTTAAACTTTAAATAGGTTCTTACCTGAAGTATGTTTTATTTTTGGTTCGGGTGCTATTTTCACACTGATAAATAAATTAAATTTAACAAAGTTGAAGATTAAATGGTGTTTATAATTTGAATTGATATATTAGTGGTTATTTATTTAGAATGTTATAAAATCTAACAAAATTTAGGTTAATTCGACATGTTTGAAGTCGTATTGGTACTGACCCATACGGGCCAGTAATTATGATTTGGCCAACTTTGACGTGTAACATGACCCACCAGTTTGACCCGTTAATGTACTGTGGATGCTCTTATAAGTTTGATTTCTTAATCCGAAATAATCAACTATCTAAATCCATGATCACTTTATTAGAATGTCGATTCAAAGTAGTACTTTATCTACATTTCGAATCCTAATGTGTTACTTGAAAATTGGTGCAGGAAGGCTTTCTTTTAGCAACCCTCTCAACTCAAGACTACAAGAGACAAGGTTGTAAAAAGCCATGTTTGAATGGAAATTATTGTATTCTCCAAATTTGTGTCAGAGTTGGTATACCGGGAGTGGTACAACACGCCCAGTGACCGGTGGTGGTGTTGCTTCCATTATAAGCCGGCTAAACAGATGAAGATTGGATTGAGGTATGAAGTTTAATTGCTACTTTTTTTTATCATTCGTATACGTTCTAAAATTTCTGTCATTTTACGAAAAGGATTGGGGTTCGAAGCTCAGTGAGTTTGATAGAATCTAGAATGGTGGGTGCATCATTCGAGCCATATTCTTGGACCGCATCTAGCAGGCATATGACAGGAACCCGGAGTTCGCTAACCTCTTGGTTGACCTTGAGGTAAAAGCATTTAACTTAAAATGTTTATTTCTAAAACTGTTATAGCAGTTCTGTGTGTTTACATTGCTGACAACTTTTTAGATATTAGTATGTCATTTCTTCGTTAGCAATGCTTGAAACCCCTTTATTGTATGCCATCTTATTGTATCACTTAAGAATTCGTTTGCATTAACCATAATAATTTCAAAATTCAAACTTCGGATAGGGGATAGGTTGTTCGTATTTAATTCGTGAAGGGAGAGTTGGGTCTGAGCATTATGGGTCTGAAAATATCCAGGGTTTAAAAATATCCAGGTTAGATGCTAATATTGATATGGATGGTTGTTATAAATATTTATGTGGAATGTCAAGTGTTGTATATATTCAGATATAGTTAGTTAGTACTTTAGGTATGATTTTTTATTCCCTGTTTGCCATCAGTGCTGTTGTTTCAATGAAAACCCACTGTTCTATTTGTTATGAGGTACGTATTATAATTGTATTTGACTTCATGTACAAGTATTTGTAACGCTCTTTAACATTTATGGAGTATAAGTTAGTTTACTATCACAGTATGAACGATTTTGAATGTATAAATATATGAAAAATAATCTAAGGATGCATAGAAAAACAACCTTGCTATTGTTTATATATATATATATATATATATATATATATATATCAGTTATCAAATTAAATTTACTATTCACTACCAAGTTCTACTTTTTCTTCTTGGCTTATACCGACATAGTGAAAGTATTTCAGGTTCCGCCAGCTGAATTGGAGCAGTACCTTCAGTCAGTTCCAAAAGTCACAGATGCTGCTGTGATTCCGTAAGTGCCTGATATTTCTCAACTAGATCTAACAATATACATGTGTGGGGCAAAAAGGGCATTTCGTTGGGAAATACCAATATTTCTCAATGAATCAAAAAGGGCATTTCGTTGCACATGCCTGCTTTAAACGAATCATTAGAAGTTTGTGTCTGTGCGTTTTTGTGTGTATTGCGTTCTATTTTAGATGGATTACAACAGCAGGTAGCTAAATTAGGGAGACATAATATTGTTATTGGTTGAAAATAAGTGGTATATACGATTATCATTCTTCAATGTGTGTTATGCAAAATTCAGCTTCTCTAATATAGGTCAAATGGGTCGTCCCTTCTTTCTAAGATATAATAAGATAAACTGAGTGTTTTCTATGGAATAAGGTATGCATATATAATAACAGATATGTTATCTCTTTTTTAGTGCACCGTGGTGAAGGAGGGGAGTCGAGTTTTTCTGTTGCATGTCCTTCTTTAGGACTGATAACTTACTGCAAACCTATAGGCTGTTATGGCGACATATTGCTTCATTCAAGTAGCAGCACACTTAACACCAGATCTTCTCTATGCAGACCATTTTTTCTCCAAGATAAAAAGCAACTAGGTGATCTAAATTTCATTTATTGCATTCATCATCTCATACCTATCCCTTCTAGCTCTGAATTTTGTGGTCAAACAGACTAGCATTCACATCGAAATTGAAAATTAATCATTGAATTTAACATGCCATTAGTAGATTATAAGTCCAAAAACCTTTATCCTGTAAGTTAGAATGGTATATAAAAGTTAAAAATTCCAATAAATTTTTCTATTCAGTTAAGTGTGGATATCAAAGTAAGATCCAAATGCTTACAAGAATTCATATCATTTTCCAGAATGAAAAGCAAGCTAGCAATGGTTAAGGTCAGACTAGGGACAATATTAGTTGCCACCATGTTATTGCTTCAGCTGGGGTTAGTGTGAAAAGAAACCGGTAAGTTGTCCATGGTTCTGTTATTTATCTTCAAACAATCATCATCTAATCTTTTTAAGAGGTGGAAATTTTAACTCATATATGTAAGCAGAGGATAATAGACACATTATTTGGTTGTAGGATGGGTTGAAAGTGGCGTAAATTTTATTTTTCATACCTAGAACATTCTAAATCCCTTCATTACTAATTGGCAAATGTTCGCCTGTCAGCCCAACCAAACAAGCTTGACCTACTCATTTTTACCACCTCTTTTTGTATCGGCATCATTAGTTGTTTATATTATTCTCATTATCATTTCATCTGTGCATAGCTGGAGTTGGATGGATTTAAAACCGGAAGGTTTCATAATATAACTTATGCTTTTAGTCATGCGGATGGTTATGAAATTATCGGTTGCGTGCTTTGCCTTTTGCTTTTTTTGGGAGGGTGTAAGCTCACATACCTTATAAATTCCTTGCACCTTTTGCTCTATCAGATTTCTATTAAAACTGGTATTTATGTTTAATAATGTTTAGTTTACCATTTGACTTGGTGTCTTGATAAAATTTGAAGGGTGTCATCGACATAACTTAAGTAAGCATACAAATATATACTTAAATACCTCATCTGCATTTAGCGAACCCTATTGTTTACCAAGAAAGATATTAATTTTCTTTTAGTGTATGTTAGTGTCTTCACGATGAGTATCATATTGAATATATACATAGTTGTGAGGTTTGTATTTCTGTTTACTAACAAAATCAAAATACATTTCGTTAGGATGTTTATCTTTCAAGAATTAAATATCAAAAAGTGTATTAACGATAGAAGTTATTCTAAAAAAATCATATTCTTAAAGTTCTATTGCCAGAGAATGATAACTTTTGCAAATTACAATTTTTGACGCATAAGTTATGTTTACAAGACTTTAAGTTTTAAAAGCATTGCTATTTGTTAGCCAAACGTCTTCTATTACCATTTTAAAAAAGTAGGAGCAGGAAGTGTGTCTTCTGTCCAATATTTTGCCTCTAATGTTGATATAGTCTGGTATATTGAAATAAACACTAACTGCGGATATATGTTAGAAGGAAGTCAAACCGAGTTTTGTTTGTTTTGAAGGAGAAGTGGCTTTATCTGGAGGTAGAACTAACGAAGGGGACAACTAATATTTGAAGGAAGTCAAACCGAGTTTGTTTGTTTTGAAGGAGAAGTGGCTTTATCTGGAGGTAGAACTAACGAAGGGGACAACTAATATTTGAACTGCGTTGAGTGAGGCTCAGGAGGAAATTGGATGAGTTAGGATTGAGATGCAACTTTATCTCTAATTTGTATTCAAAATTTAGAAGAATTATATGTTAGAGCACTTCATCATTGGCTTCTTTTTGAGAATGAATACCAACTAATATTGTTGCCGCAAAATGCACATTTTCGCTGCTTACATTACCATTGTATACAGGTGCACCGCTGCAAAAAAACACCCAAATTTATAACCAAGCGACAAAGAAATCTTTATAATAATAGAAAATGTTATATACAAAACGAGCCGCAGCGAAGCGCGGGCATCAAAACCTTGTTATTTTCTAATAGCCAACTTAAATATATTCTATCTCGCATGTTTATTATTATTTTTAAAAGTTTCCGACGCGTATGAAAAATATATAAGTCATACTATAATATTTTTAAGGTTTTTTATAGCTCAAACGGACTCGAAAATGACCGAAAATCCCATTTTAATTATCAAACAGCTCACTATTTTTATAAAAATACATTCTGGTCCAATTTTATAAATGCTATAACTTTTTCGTTAAAATGATTTACAGAACGGGCGAATACTACATTTTTGCGTAAAGTCGAGCTCTACAAAACATCTTTTATAAACTTTACCAACTCGGACCCAAAAATGGTCAAAAATGTCTTTGAACAGGTCTCGACATAATACTTAATAAAACAGTTTTGCCAGGAAATTTTACTAAACTTTTTTTGACCATATCTCATTCGTTTTAAGTCTGATTTTAGGGAATTTTATATCTACGCGTTCGTATGAAGATATACTATCATATTTTCAAGGTCTCGGCTATTCAAGTCCAAGTTTTCTGTACGAAATTAATATTATAAAATATGGACAACAACTATATACTTTCTATTCTACCACTATTTTTCACCCGCAAATTGCAACTCCATACTAACCTTGTCTCTTCCATCAATTTTCATCAATTATCATCACCACAACAACTTTATATTAACCTAATCCCTTCCACCAATTTATCAAGAAATAACATAAAATTAAGAACATGAACAAAATATACAACTTTACTAGATTAAGTTTATAATTAATCATTTTAACAACAAAGCTAATATTTCAACAAGTAATTTATAAGGTGACTAAAATTAAGTAGTTTATGTGTATGTACATATTTTATTTAGTCATTTTATAAACTCTTTACAAAATTATATTTAGAAGTTTTGTTAGCTTTCTTATAGAAAATCATTTAACACAAAAGCTAGTGGTGATAATTACATGAATGAGATGATATGGACAAAATATATGAAATAAAAATATGAGGTGTGCACCTTAGTATGATGAGATGATGAGATTAACAAGTATATACCCAAATCAAACCCCAAATACTTATTTGATTATAACCTAAGCCCTTAAAACTTCTTACTAAATACTTGTAATAATTTTGAAAACCCTTGTTTGTTCTCTTATGGCTGTAGAATTCAAGAAGAAAGAAAAAAGAGAGTTGTGTGTTTTTGTTTGCAAGAAATGAGTAAGTAATAAACTAGTTTAGGTGATTTCTATATATAGTGGAAGAGCATGCATTCTAATATCCACTAGCAACATTTTAAGTAGGGGATTAATGAGGGGGGTTAATAAAAGGAAAAGGGATGAGGAATGCTTAGTACATGGTTATTAAGAAGTAAAGGTATAAAAGGTGGATATTAGAGTGAAAATATGTAAATAAATGGGTAATAACATGTAAAGTTGTAAGTATATGGATAAAAGGATGTAAAGAAGCATATTAAGAAAGGAATATGTCAAAATTATTTCTAGATGGTTTAGGGGGCATTTGGATGACACATATGGGAGGGAAAATAGAAACATGTAATTTTTGAATGTTTTAAGTGTTGTTGTATGTATATATATAAAGGTGGTAAGATATAGTGCATGCATGCATAAGTATTTAAATAAACTAGTTTACATAAAAATAATAAAATGAAATGCATGTGACTTACGAAATGAATTTATGATGATAACTTGCTAGTTATGAGTAGACTAAGTTTAGTCTAAAGCTGTTGTGCGCTTAAAGACATTTTTCACAGTTTACGAGATCATTTTCCCGTTTTTGATTAAATCAAATTTTCACGCGTTCAAAGTAAAATGTTTCAAGTTTATATATAAATGTTTGACCCAAAATTTCCAGTTGTCACATAAATAATTCAAGTAAACACGTTGCAACTTCACATATTTGACCAATCGAAAATTTTAAAACCAAAGAACATGTATCAATGGAACCAAATGTAGATATATAACATAAGCAAGGTGTAATTCATATGGAGCCTACAAACAGAACAATATGTCGCCTATTGAGATTGAGAGAATAAAAATTTATAATATACTATTGTTGAATACAAAACACTTACCTTTTACCAAAGAACAATTCATAATGGCATGAAATTCAGAACAAGATATAACTATCAATGAATGTGTAAGGGTTGTTTTGATAAAAACAGTGCCAGTTTTTTAATCTCTTAAGTGAATTTTGCGCTCAAAATACAAAAGGATATAATACTGTAAAGTTTTGTAAAAAATAAAAATAGGTATTTATGAAATTTAAAGAATGGATTAGGTATATATGAAATTTTGGATATTTTTAGGGTGATATATAAAATTCTTCCTTTAGTATATTATCACAAAATAATAAGTCACATAGTTAGCTGAACATCAACAAAAATTCATACATAGTAAATCAATACATCAAATATTTGAACCTCAAACAAAGTCAAAATTAAGTACATATACTAATAAACTTACATACACATATTTGCACCCTTGTATATGTTGATGTCAATATTACTTAAGTTAAAATTTGTATTCAACAAGTCGAACAATTGAGGTCATCGGCAAAACGAAATGGTGAATATACGTTAATTTGAATTTATTTTTGCATATCAAGAGGACATCAAGGATAACTTAGAGCTCAATCTTGTGGTCTTGTAAATTAACACCATAACATGGATTCGACAACTATAATATATGTTATAAAGCACAACATGTGCATATTTTATATTTAGCACATATTTTGATTACCATAGCTTTACATGGTGTATTTTAGAGCAAGTAAACATGCTGAAATACAATAAATGTAGCCTTTACACTAACGTCATATTCTTGATCAACATAATATTTAAATTTTATATAGAGTTAAATACATTTATGGTCCTTGTAGTTTGCCAGGTCTTTCACTTTCAGTCTATTTTTCAAAAAGTTACGGATCTTCTCCAAAGTCCGACAACCCATAACACTTTCAGTCCACTTTTACGTTGATTGTTAATTTGACTTACTTTGACCGTTAAATCTAAGGACACTTTTGTCTATTCATTTATATTATTAAATAAAATCAATGAGATCCACCACCACCAACCCAAACAAAATCATAACTCCATCAACAAACAACAATTTAAACCTTAACCACACACCAACAACAACACTTTCTACCATCTTCACCCATCATTCACCAACACCACCGTCGACCACCACCAAACCACCACCTAACCACCGGCCTAACAAAACCAAACATTAATCCTTTAACAAATTTCTTGGATTTCAACAAGAACCTCAAAACCCAAAATTTGATTAAAAAAATTAAAAACCCTAACCTTAAAACTTAAACTCAAATCACAATATTAACCTTAAATCACACTCAAACAACATAAACCTTCCATTGATTCTTTGATTTGTAGTGGATACGGTGGTGATAGAGGTTTCGTGGTGGTGGACGTTATGAGGAGACGGACTTGGGTATTGGTATTGGTGATGGGTGTGATGAGTTTGTTTCATAGAGTTTGTGGTTGATTTTTGTTTTTATGTATGTATTATTGATTATAAGATGATTTTGTGTTCATAGATATTGGAGAACCATAGAGGGGGTTGAATACGGTTTTCTTGACTTCTTCAAAGTTTATAAAACTTTAAGTCTTGAAAGAGCTGAGTGGTGTGCTAATCTACTTTGTGGTGAGAACAATTAGATAGAGATAAAGAGATAAAGATAGACACCACAATATATACTGGTTCGGGAAGGGGGATTTAGTCCTTTCGTATGTCCAGTTGTGAATCCATGACTCTGATACTATACTAGTATAATCCTTATGGTGGACTACAAACCGTATTACAATTTAACTCCATCGGCCTTCAACAAAGACTGGCGTTCACAAAGAAGAGTTACTACCTACGGTATTCCGCCCTCGGAATCCACCCCTAAGATCCCGTGATTCGACTTAACCTCTAGGATCACTTAGATCAACTAGGAACACTACCAACTTTCCCTTGGAATCTTACCAAACCCCAAATAGATATCCAATGATCTAGGCTTGATCCAACGGATACAAGACTTCCCTTACAACTCGATTGATTGAAATAAGATAGATGAACTAAGTCCTAACCTAACCTAGAGACTTGATTTTAAAGAAAGGATATGAGAAAGAAGACTATCGACAAAACACACAAGTATGGATTAGGTACTTGTGTAGCTCTCTTGCGGAGATGTGTTCACTTTAATAGAATGATAGATGAGAAGTTTGGAACACCTGATGTTAGACTTAGAGGATTAGAGAAGAGAAAATATAGGAAATAATGTTTGCAAGAGATGAGGAATACAAAGGCCAAGGGTGGGTATTTATTGGCCAAAGATCCCAAATCGTTAAAAATAATTCAAGTTTGGCGCGCTGCCCACGCGTCAGCGCATGGCCAATGTGCCAGTATCCTTAAGTTGTTTTCTTTGGGACTTTGGTGTTTTAAATACCCACACTTATTAAACCCCCAATTGTACTTCACGCTATGACCTTTCAGTCATTCTTATACTTAAGGTCAACCAACTCAAATAGCCATTTGATAAAACGTTTGTGAAGTATTAAAAGCGTTTTGCTTATATACGATAATGTAAAGAGAGAAAAGGATTATCGGAAAAGGGTATTTTAGGTATTCCTTAAAGTATAACTAGCTTAGTTGAGATCTAACTAAAGATTTGAAATAGCTAGTTAGGGTATAAGAGAATATTCTTAGAATATTCTTTGCTTGGAGAGAAAGGGAAGAAAGATTTGAAATTTAAATTTCAAATTTATTTAGGCACATGTTAGATAAGAAGGAATGAGTTGTGTATGAGTTGTCATGATGTGACATAAGGGAGCCTTTTGATCTTTGTTTAAAATAGAGGGTAAAGATGTAAAGAAGAAAGGTAAGTAGGATAGATGATATGGCAAGATTAAGGGTGATAAGGGAGTTGTGTTTGTTATGTAAGTGAAAAGTGTATGTTTGTGAGAGGAAGTGTGTTTGTTTAAGAGAGAGATCAATCCAATGGTTGAGAAAAGAATGAGGTATATTGGATTGATGAGGTGGCTTAATCAAAGGTAGAAGAGAAAATGTGTTTGTTGTGTTTGTTTAAGTTTCAATCCAAGGGTGGAGATGAGAAGAGTGTAGGAACTTGAATTAATGACATGGATTGATCAAGGATGAGGATGATGGAGTGTGTGTGTATAATTTAAATGTTGTAAAGAACAATGTGAATAGTAAATGATTGGTGGAGAATGTTTTGATAAGATATAGAGGATCCTTGGTTAGAATGTAGGGAACATAGGGTACAACAAGTACAAGGATAGTATATTGTGTAAGGGAATGTGAGTTGGCATATGGAGAATGAGATTTGGGAGTATTTGGTGAAGGATTATGTAAGTAAGGGCTTGAAGATTAAGATGAAGATAAGGATGAAATCAAAGGATTGATTTGAGTTTATAATCGCATTGCCAATAAGAGAGAAAAGAGTAGGCAAATGTGATTATGAGATTGTTTAGGAAGAAGATGTTTAGAGTGTGTGTGGAAGAGATGAAATCACTTGTTGGGTAAGAAGGTAAACAAGTGATTAGGAAGAGTGGGTTGTAGGATTGTGTAGAAGAAGTGTAGACTTGTACATGTGAGGAATACGTGTGAGTTTGTGAAAACATTTATTGGTAAGGAAGTGAGAAAAGTCAAAGTATAATTAACTTCTAAATACCACAAACTCAATTTGTCATTTAGCCTTTAATCCATGATAGTCAACAATGGATTTGATCACTAATCATCTTGATGCAAACAAGCTAAGTGCTTTGCCTATTAAGTAAAGTATATCCCATAACGGGAAATGATGTGTTTACGCAAAGTGACCTTTGACTTATTTTGACCAATAAGGGAGTAAAACCTGTCACGTGATTAGGAACAACGTAAATCTGAAGGTCAAATGAATACTTTTGCTTGTTGATATGTTGAAAGCACGATCATACTAGGTTTAGAAAGAAGTCTCGACATTGGCTAGAGGCGTTTGATAAAAGATTTGAGTTGACGTTTTATAGAAAAACGAGAGGATTCGTTTTTGCTCCTCTCTAAGTCTAAACCTCATTTAGAGTGTTCCCAAATGCTCAAATATCATGTACATACCTTTATTAAAGTTTTCACATGTGTCGGGTAAGAGGAAAGTCGGCATTGCAAAATCCGTAAAAACGGAGTTCGCGAGTGGCGCGCTGGCCACGCGCTGACGCGTGCCAAGCGCGACAGATTTCCGAATCTGTTTGGCCATCATTTGTTATTTTACATTTGCGAATGTTTATTTGTCATCGTTAAAACATAAAGGAGGTCCTAGTCAATGTTGCACCAACAATCTTCCCTTTTTATGATGACAAATAAAATTTCAGAAAGTAAATAAAATTATAAACGTAGCGAAGATGAAGACCGCCGTTGATGAAGTTCACGTCTTGATCTTGGCCTTGTAATTTAGTGAAGCTTGAACACTGTCTTCACCTTATGAGTCTTACATAGCTTGTATACTCCCATGTACGCTATTGCTCTTTGCTTCTGTAATTGCTTGCATTTCCCGATCATAAGCTTCTTAGCTTTGCTTTCCTTCTCCTCCGTATGTCAAATCAAAAAGACGGGACCTTGGTCTTTCATTGAAAGGTTGATATCTTTGTAGAAGAAAGAATAGATACCATTGTACATGCCCTCCTTAGATCGTTGATCCCCCTTGTTACAAGGCGGGGATCCATGGGTCAAGAGCATTACCTTCGAAAGTGTTCTTGGCTACAACTAGCAACAAGTAAAGATAAAACAACACAAGCAACAAAACATATATGCATGTGCAAGTCCAACATGTGTTAGCTTACCATTTGAAATCTTGAAAACATAGGTGAGTGCAAATATAGATTATTGTGACTTTGTACATTGTTGCATATTCATATACATATTTTGTGGCTTATCATATATCATAACACGAGGTCGATTCTTGGATTTGGCTAGTTTCTAGAGAGAGAAACACTTGAGAGAGTTTTCTAGTAAGAGAAAATGTGTTTCTATGAAAAGGAAATAATGACTAGCTTGCCTCTTCCAAAGTTGGAAGAGGCTTATATAGTACTTACCAAGAAAGCATTCAAGGCATTTTATTTCCCTATAAAACATGCAACCACACATCATTATATCACACATCTTCTAGCAACAACTAGTACATGGCAAATCTAAAGGCATTATTATTTTTATTCTTGCAGCCTTGACTTTTCCAAAACGATACAATTGATAGGTTGATTGTCTTTTTCAAATCATTCTTCATTTTGATCTTGAAGAAAGGCTCTAGCAATGTCCTCAATGACCGCAATTAATACCTTTAGATCATTGTTAATGGATGCATGTATCTCTCACATTTCCGTGCGAAGTGCATGCACATTCTCTTCTGTCATGTATTGTACTTGACAACACACGCACTCATCAACATGAGTGTTGCGAAGAGGTTATTTAAGCTTGCGAGATATTTTGTCCCATATAGGGCTTCAACAATGTATAACTTAAGAAATGCCCTACAAATGTCTACATCTTTACTCTTAAGTTGTTCCTAAGGATAAAACTCCTCTTCCTCAGGAGTCATCATTCTTCTCCCAGTATTGTCATGAAATGATGAATATGCAAACTTGCTTATCATTCTTGTTTAGCTTTAAATCTTGGTCGAAAATTTTAATGTGGTTTATGGTGTATCTTATGAGCTAATGCATGGGCTTTTATGGTTGTAGATTTGTGAAAGATTAGGTAGTGACATAGATTCTTAGCCGTGCATTTTGATTCCATGGGTTATAGTAGAAATGATTGCGTGAAGACCATTGTTAAACATTGGGAAGAACATTATGCCTTGGCGATTAGAAGTTTTAGGTTAGGAATCTAATGATACTTTGTTGAAACTAAGGTTATTGTTTGAATATTTTTTTTGTTTAAATTAAAATTATATGATTTATTTACACAAGCTAGTTCATCATCAACCCCTTCCAATACAATTTTAATCCTTCCTATTCTACACGTTTTCTATTAATCTTCTCTTTGGGATTACTAGATTAACCTTTTAAAGGTTCTGGTTAGATTTGTGTTGAATGGTCGATTATTATTGTGTTATATTCCAAAGAAATCGTTGCTTATTTATACCTTGTTGTATATGCGTTTTAACCTTAAACCCTAATCTATCCAAAATCGGTTAACTTGTCTCTCTTATTTTAATTCTGATATCGACCTTTACAAGGTCCTTATTAGGAGGTAGATTTGATTGATGTGATAATCGATCCCAAACCTAGGATTTAACGCAGGTTATAAAGTTAAGATCTACCCTATTTTTTAGGGTTTCATCTCTTGTGTGGCTGGTATGTACGTTGCTCTTCCAAAGATTTATATTTAGACATGTTGATTGATGGTTGTTTTTCTGAACTCTAAAAGTCGAGTGAAACTCTAAGTTTTAGGGTTTTGATTTTATTATATACGACGTGGAGTTAACCCTAATTTTTTAAGGTTTTCTCATTCATTTGTTTGTAAGTGGTTTATACTCGGTGTGGTAAGTGGTTTGGTTATCTTTTGATCGTGGGTTTTGAGAGATGGAAGCTGGATTCTTGCTGGGAAAAGAGGTGTCCAAGAAGGGTAGTTTAGCTCATAAGGTGAAAAACATTAAAGGCAAGCTTCTTGGAAAGGATGGTAAATCTCTAAAGTCTATTCTTAAAAGTGGGAAAGTTAATCCTAATCAGGTTATACTTGATGTTGGTTCATGCATGAATAGTATAGATCGTGTGGGTACTACTGTAGATAAGTCATCCATAACCCAAGGTTCTAATGATAATAGGATGCCTATTCATGCTGCAATTGTGAAGGAAACGATACCGGTTACGGATGTAAATGCTAGTACTCTTAATTCTGGGACTAATGATTTGTTAGGGGTGGATATTGATGGTACAAACAAATGTGGGGTATATGTGCATCTGCTGGGATATAATAAAGGGAATGTTAACTCTATTCTATAAAGGAGACCCCTAACAGGAAACAGTTTCAGTTTCTAGCTATGATGTAAAGTATGCTAGGGGCAGATGTCGTATACCATATTGCCGTTGGTTGATGAAATAAGTGATAAATTTGCTAATACGTCATATGGTTATTTCATTGGCGACCGTCTAGCATTCCCCATTGTGGAAGCGTATATTAAAAATGCTTGGGCTAAGTATGGGTTGGAACGTGCTATCTTTCATAATGGCTTCTTCTTTTTCAAGTTTTTGTCCCATGAAGGAATGGTTAAAACAATTGAAGGTGGACATTGGTTTATTAGATGTATGTCGATCTTTCTCAATATTTGGACGACTAATACCAAGTTGAAAAGGGAGGAGATTACAAGGGTACCAGTGTGGGTCAAGATTCATAATGTTCCCGTGGTAGCGTTCTCAGAAGTTGGATTAAGTTTGATTGCAACAAAGTTGGGACGACCTATTATGTTGGATGCGTGTACTAGTGACATGTGCCTTAATCCTCATAATTCCTTTGCACGGGTTCTTGTTGAGTTATCCTCTAAATGTGCAGTTATGGAATCCATTGTTGTTGCTATTCCGTTGCCTAAGGGCGAGGAGCACTATTTGGAAACTCTGAATGTCGAATATGATTGGTGGCCTCCTCAGTGTTCTAAATGTAAAATCTTTGATCATGTGGATGAGTTTTATCCATCTTGGGGCAAGAAGGTTGCCCTAGATTTATTGGCTGGGGAAGGACGTATACATGATACTATTATCAAACAAAAGAAAAGGGTAGGAACGTAGCTGATAAAACAAAGTATGATTTTAGGTTTTCCAAACCTAAGAAGAATCTCATATATCAGCCGGTTTCTAAACCAATCACCTCTAAGGATGATACATCGAAACAAAATATGAACGTACCTCCTATTAAGGAGGTTGTTAATGAGGCTGCCATTCAGCCAAATGTATCTAAGCAAGTGAATACTAATGACTCATCTTGTCCTACTAATGAATATGGATATTTCAAGGATGATATTGATCTTGGTCAGCTAAGGAGTCATGTTGAAAAGCGTATGGAAGAAGAAAAGGTGTTAGATATTAGTACGGAAAATGATACGATTGATGTTGGTGATACCAATACTTATGTGGTGTCGTCTAAAAGCATTAACTCAGCACCTTCGAAAGTAAAGGAAAGTGATAAGGGAAGTCTTTGGGAGCAATTTAAGAAGTCGCGTAAAGCCTTAACGAGTAAGCATAGTTCTTCTAAGTCGGATTCAAAAGAATCTGAAGTTGAAGAAGTTTGCAGGCCGAGTGTCATACCGGGTGGCTGCTTTCTGGATGGATTGGAAGATGATTCAGACTGCTTTGATAGCTATGAGGCTCAGGTGTATTATTTAACTGAGCGTGAGCAAACATTTTGTGATCAGTATGATATATGCTTGAATTGTCGTCGTATGAAGTAGGTCTATGTGTTAGTTATAAGGATGGCATGTCATTCTTATATAGTAGTTTTGTTTGTTGCTTTTGTTGCATGTAAGTGTCCAGCTAGACTTAGATGGGGGACGTCACCCTCATCTTTTGTACTTCAGTGTTTTTTGGTGTAATAAATTTACCGAGGAAACCCTTTACCCAAAAAAATACAAGTATGCATGCATGCCCCAAAGATTGTCCATGCATAATACTTTAAATATAGTTTGTTGTGTAGAGATCCTTAATCACCATTTTGGATTTTCGGTTATGATAACTTTATTTTCATTGTGTTACAAGGAAAATACTTAGGATCTCGGATGAGTGGTCCAAGTTATCAAGCCTACTTCAATGTGTATTTTAACCCTATTTGAATGTTTTACAAATATTAGGCACATAATCCATATACAATAGCAAAGTTTTGCTATGTATAATATCTCGGACTTATGGTCGATGTGTTATGTCAACATTGATAATATTAACTACCATAGTGTATGGTGAATTAATTCCATAGTTTTTCAGATGAGATAACTATATTATCATGTTTATTAATTGTGTATTTTAGTTTGTTATGCAATACCATACCAAATTCATTTGGAGAAGAATTCTCTTTAACTACGTGAGTAGTTTGTATGTTTGCATAAGGTCATTTTCTTTTCTTTTCTATCCTAACACACATACCATGCAATCAACATATAAAATAAACAAGTTGACATAAATACAACATTTTCAACATAAGGGTGAGTTGCGATCCAAAGTGATATTGTCAATGAATTTGTCTATTTAATCTTTCATGTCTATCATGGTAAATAGAGCATGCAATGGAGTGAATAAGTCAATTTCACATATTTAAATATGCGAGGCGATGATTACCATAATATTGACAAGATGTAGAGCAAATTGCTTGTTCATAGCACATAGGTTTGACATGTAGAGTCTGAGATAATGTCAACCATAGTTTGAATAATGCATTGACATTTATCCTTCATCTTGTTAAAACAACAATGTTGCTATGCCTTTCACATAAGTCCTAGCACATAGCACATAAGCACATAAGCACATAAGCTCTAAGAGCATAATTATCTCTAAAAGGGTTTGCAAACGAACTATAGACTTCTACTCTTATTTTTGACCCCTTACTCACTCAAATCAATATCGTATGGTGCATGTCAACCATGAACAACCTCAACTAGACTCATGCAATTTGAACTTTAGGAAATGTCATGCGAAAATCCTAAGTTTGTTTCGTCTTAGACCTAAGTGTTCTCTCCTTTAACTCGCCAATTACTTATTTTATTGGGTGACCTCTAGCTTCTTTTAGACTCTTAGGATAACCCATCTCTGAGGCATTAACTTCTAATGACGGAGACCTAACTGGATTTTGAACTATTGGTTCAATGATCCTATCATCTTCTTTAGAAGAAGATGACTTAGGCTCGGGCAAACTCTCATCAAAAGTAACATTGAGAGATTCCTCAATTGTTTGTGATAAAGGTTCCCGGATTATTCTTGGCTGGAATGACGATGTAGTTGATGTAATGATTATGTCTCAAACTAACCAAGTTATGCATGTTCAGGTGATTTGGAGGGCAGATAAGCAAGTCCTATTTTGTTCTTTTGTGTATGCAGATAATTACTATGTAAATAAGAGAGCTCTATGGACCTGCTTAAAAGCACATGTTGTTTTAATGCATAATAGTCCATGGGTATTGATGGGTGACTTTAATGCTGCTTTAAATCTTAAAGATCATTCTTGTGGAGGGTATGAACCTAACGCTGCTATGCGTGAATTTAAGGAGTGTGTTAATTGTTTGGAAGTTATGGATATTTACAGTACGGGGCTGCATTTTACTTAGAATCAGAAGCCAAAAGGTTCTAATGGAGTTTTGAAGAAAATTAATAGAATTATAGGGAATTTAAAATTCAATGATGAGTTCCCAGGATCTTTTGCTATATTTCAGCCTTACCGTATCTTCGACCATTCTCCACGTGTGTTACGTATTCTCCGAGGTGACAAGATCTAAACCTAAACCATTCAAGTTCTTTAATTTCTTAGTTCATAAATAGAGGTTCCATTCGATTGTTGAAGAGGGATGGAATTTGAATGTCGAAGGTTTCGATATGTATCAGGTTGTTAAGAGATTAAAGGGGCTGAAATTGCCCCTCAGGAAGCTTCTTCATGATCAAGGTAATTTACATGATCGTGTTAATAAACTTTGTATTGAGCTTGATGAAGTCCAAAAACCGTTAGATAGGGACCCTACTTCAACGACCCTACGGGAAGATCATGCCCATTACTTGGTAGCTTTTAAGCAGGCTAAAATTGATATAGAAAGATTTCTTAGACAAAAATCTAAAGTGGAGTGGCTTGAAGCTGGTGACTCTAATACAACTTATTTTCACAAAGTTGTTAAGATTAAATGTGCTCGAAACCGTATTGAGATGGTGAGGGATGCGTTAAATGTTCTTCATGAAGGCAATGAGGTTCCAGAAGCATTTGTGGCACACTATATATCTTTCCTAGGAGCCGCGGGTCAGGTTTCTACCTTTAATGTGGAGAATCTATTTACTAATGTGCTTGATATCCATAAAGCTGATTTTATGGTCCAAGATATTATGGATGGAGAGATAAAGGATGCTTTATTCTTTATAGGGGATGATAGAGCCTCGGGTCCGAATGGTTTTACGGCTGCCTTCTTCAAGAAGGCGTAGGATGTAGTGGATGGTGAGATTACGTTAGCTATTCGGGATTTCTTATAAACGACAAGCTTCTTAAAGAGCTTAATCATACTATCATATCCCTTATCCCTAAAGTTACTACTCCTGCTCGTATTAATGACTATCATCCTATATCTTGTTGTAATGTTTTATATAAGTACATTAGTAAAATTATAGCTAATCAGATCAAGGGTTGTTTGGGGGATCTGGTTAGTATCAATCACTTGGTATTTATTCCAGGATGGAGGATTTCTGATAACATATTGCTTATGCGTAATTACTACAGAAAAAGAGGCCCTCCAAGATGTGCATTTAAAGTTGACATTCAAAAGACCTATGATATCGTGGATTGGCAGTTTCTTGAGAACATTTTAGTGGGTTTTGGCTTTCATCCTAAAATGGTCAAATGGATTATGGTTTGTGTTATGGGTTCTTCTTTCTCTATCTGTGTTAATGGTAATATTCATGGATAGTTTGAGGGTAAGAGGGGTCCCATACAAGGTGATCCCTTGTTTCTTTACCTTTTTACCTTAGTTATGGAAGTTCTAACTTTGATCTTGCAGCGTAAAGTTCAAAATTCGGATGAGTTTCAGTATCATAATTTATGTGATAAGCATAAAATTATTAAATTATGTTTTGCTGATGACTTATTTCTGTTTGCTAGAGGGCACCATCCTTGGTCTCTGTTATTATAGATGTCCTTGAGGAATTTAAAAATGTTTAAGGTCTTGTTCCAAGTATCCCTAAAAGTACTGCCTTCTTTTGCAATGTGCCTAATGCTATTAAAGAAACCATTCTTATTTCTACGCCATTTGTTGAAGGCATTCTCCCGGTCAGGTATCTTGGAGTCCCTCTCATATCCTTTAGACTTTTATATAGAGATTGTAAGGTGCTTGTACAAAAGATGTGAGAGTAGGATAAGTGATTGGCAAAACAGATTCTTATCTTTTGCTGGTCGTCTTCAATTGGTTAGATTTATTTTATCTTCCATGTATATATATATTGGGCTTCAGTGTTCATCTTCCCTTCTCATATTCTTTATGACCTTGAGCAGCTCATGCGGTATTTTTTATAGAGTCAATGCGAAATGAAAAAAGGTAAAGCTAAGGTTGTTTGGGATTCGGTATATAAGCCTAAAACTGAGGGTGGTCTCTGTATTTGTAGAATTGAAGATTTTAATGTTTCATTGATGGCTACGCATATTTGGTTTATTTTAACTTGTAAAGAATCTATATGGGTTAAGTGGATTCATTCCTATAAGCTTAAGGGTAGTAGTTTCTGGGATGTTCATGCTTAGGTGATGTTAGTTGAGGATGGCGTAAACTCATTCAAATCAGATCTAGTATGCATTTGTTTATTTGGCACCGTCTTCATAATGGTGTGTCTACATCTGCTTGGTTTGATAAGTAGGATAATTCATGCCTACTTAAGAATATTCGATCAAATAGGGATATTATTCAAGCCGGTTTTTCCTTATCAAATTTGGTAAGCTCATTAATATCAAATGGAGGTGGCCTCCGGAGTGGGAAGCTTGGTTTCCTGATCTCACTAATATTCAAGCTCTAGTTCTTCACAATGACTGTGAGGATGTTATTATGTGGCGTGATATAGGTGGTGTGTTTAGGCCTTTTTCAGTGGCATGTGCTTGGGATTCAATTAGATTACAGGCTGACGTGGTAGATTGGTATAATGTTGTTTGATTTTCTCATTGCATCCCTAGACATGCTATTCACATGTGGCTTGCAAAATTTAAAGACACAAGATAGGCTACGGTAATGGGATGTCGGTCTTGTTATCGACTTAAACCTGCTTAGATGCCCCTTGTATAATTTAGTCCCGAATTCTCACCCTCATTTGTTCTTTGAATGTTCCTTTTCTGCTCAGGTTTGGTCTTAGGTTCAGGTTTTATGTGATTTGAATGCCATCCCTCCTTGGATGGAAGATATTATTGCATTCCTTATTTCGCTTTTAAAGGGAAGGTCCGTTTTTAGTATCATTGCTCATATTGTTTTGGCTGTTACTACATACTATTTATGGATCGAACGAAATTCAAGGCTGTTCAAGAAGAAGATTTCTATTGCGGAGCAAGTTGTTCAAGTTATTTGTTCCATTGTGCGCCTAAAGCTTGTTAGGTATAACCTTTCATGTTTCAAAGAAGTGGGGGTGTCACCCCCCCCTTAAACCAAACCCAGTATGCTTCCTGGATACCGTATGGAAGGTTATTATTCCCAACCCCTTATTGTCTATACAAGAAGGGGAGTTGGCCGGGTGGGAGGTTTGTATACTCCTTTTTTCCCTATCAAAGGGTTATTTATTCCCTTCCCCAATTGGGGTATTTTTTTTTTTCCCCTCTCGAAAAAGGTTTTTTTTTGTTAAGAGGCTGCCATACACAACTTTAGGATCTCATGCTACACTATGGCTCCCATATATGTTGGCCTGTATCTTATGGTGCCGGGGAATGCCTGCGCTTGGTTACAAGAGATTTTTTTCTTGTAATGAGTTTTTTATAGCTAAATTTGGCCTCTTAATTTCCCTAAGTGTCAGAAGTAAAATTTTGTGAGCTAGGATTAAATACTTGAGTGAATTTATATGGCCCAGTCATGAACAACTGACGAATAAGTTTTAAAACAAGACTTTGTAGCTTGGAGGTGAGGTGAATGTGGTAATTCAACCACATTCCTTTGTACTTTAAACATTTTGTGAGTAATACAATTTACCGAGGTAACCATTTACCTAAAAAACTTGCCTACACTACTTGCTTACATGAATTATATATGCGTTTACCTTCCTTTACGTATATTTTACACTTATTTTATAAAAAGGTTATTGATATATATACTAGAACTTTTCTCATGACATTGTGTATGACACGATGGTCTTTAAACTTTTTCATGATTTTACATAATACCGTTTTACATAACATTGAAACTTGTCACAGTCCGCTGATCCTACTAGTTACCTTACGATTCAACTTCGAGTTTGAACACCCGCCTCATACTGTGAAAACACATATGCCATCTTGTGATCGCTACCTAGAAACATGCCGATTAATTCAAACACGACTATAACCCGTCACCTCATAACATTTCATCTTTTGAACACGACTTTTGGAATCCGACTTATTTTATTTTCTTTTACTCTGTTTGATTTTGAAGAAAATGCCGACGATAAGACAAAGAAGAGTTCTGTGAAATCTAAGTTTGAACCATCTTAGACTTTATTTCCTATAGGAGTTCGTGTTGTACTTTCTTTTAAATTTCGTCGTATGTGTGGATGATAT
>BQNB010037454.1:0-46993 GCA_026074375.1 Tanacetum coccineum | reverse complement strand
TTGATAAATTTAGTGCTATATTGTTATTTTATGCTTATTCATCATTTGTTTTTAGCTTAAGTCTTATAGATATTTGTTTTTCATCTACTTGTCTAAAACTCATAAAAACCAAAAATATTAGTTAATAATTAGTTGTAGATTTAGATTTTGGCTTAAGTGATTAATGATTTATGTTTATTAGGTTAGTTATTAGTTAATTAGTATCTGGTATTAAGATTTAGTTGTCTAGTTTTTATTTTATAAGCTTTGATCTAATCTGTCAAGGTATAAAGGGGTGTTTGGAATAAGCTTCTTTGACCACATCAAGTCAAAGTGAGCTTTAGTTTTTCATTGAGTCAATTTCAATTTCATCTAAAATTAATAGTTAAAGAGTTTTTATAAGTTAGATTTTGAAAATGAAAAGAATAGGGCTTATTATGATCATTCCTGCACCAGGGGAATTTTTCTTTTGAATTTCACTTGTGCAATTTTGAACCAAACCATATAAGGTTTGGTTCTTGCTTGTTTTGTGTTTGTATACACTCAAATAGAGTGTGTAGTGCAGTGGTAACCACAAGGTACCTGCACATTTTGCTTTGGTCCTTTGCCATTTACACTAGCAGTGGTAACACAGTTACCACTGCTGTCACTTTTGATTTAAATTTTAGGTTAGTAAACTTAGTTCTTAGGCTTAAAGATTCAGTTTACTTTTAGATTAGATACAGCTTAATATAGATTAAGGTTTATCTTTCATTTCCTAGCTTATCTTCCTAAGTACATTTAGTCTTAAAAGTCATTAAATAAGCCAAAAAGACCAAAAACAGTACCATCTAGATCCTAATCTTTAAATTCAAATTTCTAGCTTATAGGGTTAGAATTTATAGATTAGATAAGTAGTTTATAAGGTGTTTGTTTAGGTTTCAAAAGATTAGAGTCTAAATTTGCTTATTGAGTATTTGAGCTTATTTTGTTTTTGAACTATTTGAGATTACTTCTGAGTTTAGCATCTTTATCATCAATTTCAGTTGATTTTTAGTGTTTCTTATTTAAGTTGCTTGTTAGTAATAGCTTAAGCTCATCATAAGCTATCTAGATCACCTTTTATTTTTAAATTTGAGCTTAAATTGAGCTCTTTATAGCTGTTTAAGTGAAACCAAGGGCAAAAGCCCACTTTCTGTGAACAGCTTTTTGATAAGCTGTTTTAGAGCTTATTTTTCACTTTCAGACAAAAAGCTTAGTTTTAAAGTTGTTTAAAATTACATTTTTAATAAGTTTAGATATTTAGTTCTTGAAAATAATCAAAAATAAAAACAAGTAAAAAATGCGGGTTGCCTGCCTCGAACCCACGACCTCACACTTATAGACCATACGAATTAACACCATGCTACAATAGCTCATCCGTTCCCTTTTCCTTTCATTAAATTCTTATACTCGTTTTGGCTTTATAAGCCAAATAAGCTGTTAAGCTTATTTCGTGGCTTATTTTATAAGCTACGACTTAGGACTTATTTTTCCTAGGATTCATATAGCATAAGCTATTTCTTGTATTTTTTTCTAGAATTTTTACTATAAGTTTAGTATTTTTAATCTTTTATTTTCTTTGAAAACTTTAAAAAATCATAAAAAATAGAAAATTAATCAGAAAAATAAAAATCTTTTGTATAAAATTTTCTTTTAATATAAAGTTTGTAGGAAAATTAGTTTCACTTTTGTAGGGTTTAATTTGCAAAAATCCACTTTTTAAAGAACGGGTTTTGTTCCCGTTCTCGGTTTTCAAGTTTTAACTCTCGTTTTAACTCCGTTTTCGTTCTAGTTTTTTTTAAACTTTGTTTTTAGTCAATTAGAATACATTTTAAAAGAAAAATAAAAATTAGGTTTAATTTTGTAGAATTTAAGTTTGTGGCCTTAGTTTTAGTATCCCGTTTCGCGCTTTTAGTTAAATTTTGAGTTTCCATTAATTATCTTTATGCTTATTTGTTAGTACTTGTTTATATTAATCTTCTTAGTAGTTATAGAAAACCCAATCAATCTTCGAACCCATTCAAATCAGTATCCATTATCAAACGAGGTTTCAATTTCTCAAATCGTTGGGAAAACGACCCGGGAAATCATACTTTCCGGTAAACATACGTATATTATATATTATATATATATTTTAAAGAGTGAATTTTCCTTCGGGAATTTTCTTAATTGCTCTTGTGATATTATATAGTGTATTATATCTGCGTATCACTCCTCAAGTTACACAATGTTGCAGATGCTAAATCACTTTGGGAAGCAATCAAATCAAGGTTTGGAGGTAATGAAGAATCCAAGAAGATACAAAAAAATGTTCTAAAACATCAGTTTGAAAACTTTACTACTGCATCAAATGAAAGTCTGGACAAGGCTTATGATAGGTTCCAAAAACTCATAAGTCAATTGGAGGTTCATGGTGCTCCAATATCAAAGGAAGATATCAACCAGAAGTTCCTAAGAAGTCTTCATCCTTTATAGAATCAAATTGCTCTAATCATGAGAAATAAGCCAGACATTGATGAGATTGATATTGATGACCTCTACAACAACCTTAGGGTCTATGAAGATGAGATGAAAAGGTCTTCAAGTTCCACTTCTACTTCTCAGAACTTGGCATTTCTTTCCTCTGAGAACACTAGCAGTACTAATGAAGTTAGTACTGCCAGTGGAGATTTTGGGGTTAGTACTGCTGGAGGAATTAGTCAAGTTTCAACTACCCCATGTGCTCATGATGTAGCGTGCTCTTTCTTTGCACAACCAACAACCAGTCCTCAACTTGAAAATGAGGATTTTCAGCAGATTGATGAAGATGACTTGGAAGAATTGGATCTTAGATGGCAGGTGGCTATGTTGACTGTCAGAGTGAAGAAATTCATTCAGAAGACAGGAAGGAACTTGGATTTCAAAGAAAAATGACTTGTTTCTCTTGATAAGTCAAAAATTAAGTGCTACAACTGTCACAGAAAAGGGCACTTTGCTAGGGAATGCAGATCTGGAAGGAATCAAGGAGAAGAGGCTTATAGTGACCAATAGTAGAGCAATGCACCAACAAATGAATCTTCATCACAGGCACTGGTGGCTCAAGATGGTCTAGGAGGCTATGACTGGAGTAATGATTTTGAAGTAGAACTAGTCAACTATGCTTTAATGGCAATCTCTTCTTCAAGCTCATCAAGTTCTTCTGACAATGAGGTACAAAAATGTTCTAAACAATGTCTTGAATCTTTTAAAACTCTTCAAAAGAATTATGATAGTGAAAGAGAAAAACATAGCAGAGCAAGACTAAGAAATTCGGGTTATAGTAGCCTAGAGTCACTAAATGCAAGGATACTTGGTACAATGAAAAGAATGAACTGGATTGGGGTGAAAAATATGAGTTTCAAAACTATGAGCTTAAATGCAGAGAAATAAAAATTAACAACCTTAACCTAGAATTAGAGAAAGTTGTTAAGGAAAGAGATGATTTAAAATTAAAGATAGAAAATGGGAAGAATCGTCCAAGAATCTTGATGAATTACTCAACAGTTAAATGAGTGCTAGAGATAAAACTGGTTTAGGATATGGCACACAATTGAATGAAAGTGAGTAACAATTCTAAAATTGATAGTGAGATTAGTTTGAGTGATTTAAATTCAGATACAGTGATGAAGAGGAACACACCAACAAATGAAAGGTCTCTAAAGCAGATTGTTTTTTCATGTTGTTTTCCCCTCCTATAACAGTGGAACTTCCTAACCCATAATTAGCTGACATATCATTTGCAGGTTTAGATGAATATGCAATTAGGAAGAAAATAATTGAGTTAAAAACCACTGATCTTAATACTAAAACAAGTGAGACTGTAGGTAAAACAAATGAAGCAAATACTTAAAAACCTAAGACAGTCTATGAATCAGTTAACAGAGATAAAGTTATCATTGAGGATTGGAACTCAGATGATGAGGATGATGTGTCTGAAGAGCAAACAGTTAGTTCTGTTAAGACTAATGAGACTCTAACAGTTAAAACTAGAATTGATAAAATTGGTCAAACTTCTCAAAAACAAGGAATTGGATTTTAGAAAATAAAGCATGCTTTGTCTATAAAAGTACTGACCATTTGATCAAAGATTGTACTTTTCATGACAAACAGAGTCAAGAACCAGCTTTTAGGCCCAAAGACTTAAAACAAAATATTAAAACTTTTAGGGTTCAAAATATGACTACTGCTGGGACAAGAAGCATAGTTTTTTTATAAAACAGGTAAGGGTAATATGGTAACTGACCTTAAAATGTCAAGGTGGGTTTGGAGGCCTAAGGAAATTACTTGGTATCATGTGTCCCAAAGACGTGGATCAATTCATGCTCAAAGGTGAGTATGTTGACCCAAAAGGGATTTCCAAGTCTGTAATGGCTTGGGTCCCTAAGAGATACTAATTCTTTTACTTTTTGTGCAGGGCAATCCAGAGATCTTGTTATAGGATCATGCAGTGTGGATAGTGGTTGCTCTAGCCATATGACTGGCAACAAAGCTTATCTTTCATACTAGGAAGATTATAATGGAGGCTTTGTGGCTTTTGGAAGTGATCCCAAAGGAGGTAAAATAACGGGTAAAGGTAAAATCAGAACTGCTAATTTAGACTTTGATGATGTTTGTTTTGTAGATGAACTTAAGTTTAAAACGTTTCTCTGCTCACAAATGGGTGAACAAAAAAATAATTGTCCTTTTTTACTGAGACTGAATGCCTTATCCTGTCTCCACATTAAATCTTCTTAGAAAGTCAAGTTGTACTTAGAGCTCCTAGAAAGGATGATGTGTACAGCTTAGATTTAAAGAACATTGTTCCCTCTGGAGGTATAACTTGTTTATATGCAAATGCAACACAGATGAGTCTAATTATGAGTCACAAGAGATAGGTCTTGGAATTTAAAAATAATAAACAATCTTGTTAAAGTCACCTAGTTATAGGCTTACCTTCAAAATTTTGTAATGACCACCACTTGTGGTTAGCCTGCATGTATGGTAAGCAACACAAGGCCTCCTGTAAGGCCAAGTTAGAAATTAATCATCAGGAAGCCCTAGTAATTACTTCAAAGGAACTTAATTGGACCTATCTATGTAGAAAGTATTAACAAGAAAAGGTACTGTTTGGTTGTACTGATGATTTTAGCAGATTTAGTTGGGTATTCTCTTAGCTACCAAGTATGAATACATCTGAATCTCCTTTTGTAAAATTTCATAGGCTTAGAAAACAATTGAATCATAATGTTAAAATCATTAGATGTGATAATGGGACAGAGTTTAAGAACCATGCTATGAATGAATTCTGTGCTAAGAAAGGAATAAAAAGGGAGTTTAGTGTGGCTAGAACTCCACAGCAGAATGGTGTTGCAGAAAGGAAAAATAGGACCCTAATTGAGGCAGCTAGAACTATGTTAGCAGACTCACTTTTACCTATCCTGATTTTTGGGCATAAGGCAGTAAATACTCCTGCTGTGTACTGAATAGGTGGTATTAGTTGACCAAACCCTTAAATAAGACACCTTATAACTATTAAAAGTAAATCACATACTATTAGTTTTATGAGACCTTTTGGGTGCCCCTTGACCATTTTAAACACCTTAGATTCCTTGGGCAAATTTGATGGGAAATCTGATGAAGGTTATTTGCTTGGATACTCTACCAGTAGTAAAGCCTTTAGAGTATACAACAAAAGGACCAAAAGGGTAGAAGAGAATCTGCACATTGATTTTCTTGAAGATCAACCAAATGTGGCAGGAACTGGTCCTAATTGGATGTTTGATCTTGATTTTCTCACCAATTCAATGAACTATATTCCTGTTAGTGTAGAAAATCAAATTAAATGTGGATGCAGGTACACAAGATTCTTATGTTGCAGGTTCATCAGGAAAAGATAAAGAACCTACTCAGAATACATACTGCTTCCACTACACCCTTATAAGACAAGGGTTCCAGTAGAAGATATTGCTGCAGCTGCACATGAAAAACCTTCTGAAAGTTCTCCTAAAGACAATGATGTACAAGATTCAGAAGATGATAAGGAAGGACAACATCAAATGACAGAAGATGAACAAGTCTTGCATGATGAACTTGAGAAGATGATTGCTCAAGAAGTGGTTACTAAAGCTCTGGATGATGCAACAAGACAAGCTTTTGAAGAAGAAAAGAGGAATATTGCATCTCAAAAGAGGGCAGCTTAGGCTACCAGTATTAACAAACTAAGTACTGATAGGTCATCTGTTATTACTGCTACCATGCCATATGTTAGTGCTGCTAGTACTCCCACATGTGAAAATGCTGGTTCTATTGTCTATCTTGGAGGAAAAATACCTATTGATGCATCTACTCTCCCTAATGCTGATTTACCCATTGATCTAAATATGCCTAATTTATAAGTCGATTTTGATGCATTTTCAAATGCTGGCATATTCACGTGATCCATAATGATGAGAATGTGGGTGCAGTGGCTGATTTCAATAATATGGATGACACCATAATTGTTAGTCCTATTCCCACACTCAGAATTCATTAGGATCATCCAAAATATCAAATTCTAGGAGATCCTAAGTCAATAAATTCAAACAATAAGGAATGATTAAAAGGCTTCTTCACACAACAAGCATGGTGACTACATCTCCAAACAGAAATAGAAATAATCTCAAAGATCTTTAGATCTGTTTGTTAGCATGCTTTCTCTCCTTAAAGAACCCTAGAATATATCATAAGCCCTACAAGATGAAGATGGGTTGAAGCAAAGCCAAGAGGAATTGCTGGCAGTTCAAATTACAGAAGGTTTAGAGACTTGTTGATTTGCCATCTGGAAAAAGGCACTTGGCACAAAGTGGGGAATTCAAGAATAAATGGATGAAAGAAGGTATTGTATGAAAAACAAAGCCATGCATGTAGCACAAATGGTTTAGACAGGAGGAAGGAATAGATTTATGATGAAAGTATTTTTGCACCCTGTTTTGCCAGGATAGAGGCAATCAGGTATTTTTAGGCCTTTGCATCAAACATGGTACTTTACTGTTCTAACTAATGGGTATTTTAGAAAGAGCAATCTCGATGGAACTATTGAAGAGAGGTGTAATGTTCATCACCTCTAGGTCTTTGTTGATCCTTCTCATCCAAACAAAGTCTATAAAATGATCAAAGCGTCTTTATGGCTTCATCAAGCCCCTATAGCTTATTATGAGACACTTCTTTACTTTTCTTGATAGAAAATGGTTACAAGAGGTCCATAGACAAAGACAATGTTAATCAAGAAGATTAAAATGATATTATGGTTTATCCCAAGTGTTTGAGGAATGACATTTATTTTTGGCTCTACAAAAGAAAGTCTATGTGTATTAGAGTTTGAAGACTGGTATGCACAAAAAATTCCAAATTGAGCTCAATGGTGAACTACTTTCTTATTGGGAACTTCAAGTGAAGCAAAAACCTAATGGAATCCTTTATTAGTCAGGACAAGTATGTAGCTGACAATTCCATAAAAGTTTGATTATGGATCCATCAGAACAACTTCTACTCCTCTTGAGTCTAATAACCCACTGTCAAGGATGGAGATGTGACGATGTAGATGTAACATGTCTACAATCTATGATTAGTTCCCTGATGTATTAGAACACATCAAGGCCAGACATCATTTTTTGTTTTTGCATATCTAGATTTTCAAGTCACTCCAAAAGCTCACACTAAATTGTAGTAAAAAGATTTTTAGTACCTCAAACATCAGACCCAAATTAGGTTTAGGTATCCAGGATATTTATATTTTTACACCTTTTAACTAGACGCTTTCTCAAACAGTGACTATGGAGACCAGCCTGGGGGGGGGTGGGGGGGGGGGGGGGGGGGGGGGGGGGGGGGGGGGGGGGGTTGTCAAAAATCAACAATAGGTGGCTATCAATTTCTTGGTAGAAAGAATTGATACTTGGCAATACAAGAACAGACCATTGTGAGGCAAATTCAACTACAAGGCAGAATTATGTTTGCAAACTGCTAACTGTTTTATGGATCAAGTACTATATAAACAGAATCAGATGATGGATTATGGTTTTAGATTTTCATGATCACCAGAAACTCAATGATAATGAGAGCACTATAAGTGTTATCAAGAATCCTGTTGCTCATTCTAAGCCAGCATATAAAAATTCAATTTCATTTTTAATTAGAGATGCAATGAGAAAAGACTGATAGAAGTTGTCAGATTCACCCAGACTCTAATGGTTGCAGACCTTCTCAACTAAAAGGATTGAGTCACAAGTATTTAACTTTTTGGTGGGGTTTAGCATTGGGATGTATAATTTATAACCACAATTAAAGGGGAGCAAAATATTTGTTAGTATAGTTTGTAGATGATTCCAAGAAATAGAGAGATGACTAATATACTCATTTTGGGGTCACTTATACTCTCTGGCATAAAGGAATTCAAGGTTAGCTACGGATTAATTACCGCTAGGCTTACTTAGTACTGCTCGAAGATATCTACAGATGATTAAGGTGTTTAAATTGAGTGCAAAGCTATGTAATGCAGTTTGGTTTGTTTTTGAGGGCTCTTCATATGGTACTAAGTTAGTTAGTGCTGCTAGTTTCTGTTAATTTTGGTAACCAAAAAGTTAGTACCGCCAGACTTAAAGTTGGTACCGTTGGGCAAAGTTTGTACCGCTGAATAGCCGTTGAAGAAAATACCGCTATGGTCTAAAGTGTAAATTGCACCGTTTCTTTGATCTTGGGTTTGCTCAACCTATATAAACCCATCTCAATTGCACACCTTCTTCACCTAATATCTCTTAATCGCTCTCGTTTAACAACCCTAATCTTTTCATCACCGACAACCATCAATTCATGAACTATGACAGTTCTTGAATCCTGTCCTAATCACAACATGGTCGGTTACTTAGAAAAGACTGATGGGAATGCTGAATTTCATGAGATCATAGACTTCCTTACACGCAGCTCAATTCACTATGCTCTCACTGTAAGTCATGTTGTCTCTACTACGTTTGTTGAACAGTTTTGGATGATTGCTAAATCTAAAACAATCAACAAGGTTAGGTATATTACTGCCACAGTTGCTGGCAAGCCTGTCTCAATCTCAGAAGCATCAATTAGAAGTGATCTTCAATTTAATGATGCTGCTGGGATTGATGTGTTACCTATATTTGATACCATTCAATTAATGGGGTCTGAGGGAGATTTGAATACACTTACTTTAATAAAAGGACTCTCTCTCCTCAATGGAATTTTTTTTTTTTCATACCATCATATACTATTTAAGCTCAAAGCACATCTTGGGAAAAAAAAAAAAATCAAATACCACAATATTACATACTGGCTGTAATATGTTTGGCCACTCATCAAGTTTATAACTTTTCAAAACTAATTTTTGATGGTATGATGAGGCATTTGGATGCAAAGAAGAAGTTCATCATGTACCCAAGAGTTTATTTCAGTATTTTTTGACTACCAACTCAAAAATTACATGATCCCCCTTAGACCACTTCCCTATAATTCCCACTATAAGTTTTCTCTTTTATGGTTTAAAAAGGGTAAAAAAATTTTTCTAAGAATGTGACCTCTTTATTTCCTTCTATGCTGGCTCAACCAACAGAGGATGAAGGTGCAGTTTTAGAAAGACCATCTGAAACCCAACCTACACCTTCTCCTACTCACCCAAGTGAAGACCAGTCTAAGCCACAGCCTGACCCATTCCTCAAACCTTCTTCTTCTAACCTAATTCCTGATTCCATTCTAGATGGCTCTAGTGGGAATCATTATAACAACCCAAGAATTTTCATCAAATGCAAAACCAATTTTTACTATTATCACAATTGTACGGGGAAATTTTTTGCTTTATTACATTACTTGTATTGACAATATCTCAATATATTATATAACTTGCATAACTAAAGTAGACAAGCTCACGCAACCTATCTATGACAATCCTGTCCTCATATATGTCAAGCAAACATCATAACATGTCAAGTCAATATCATAATATCATTATTACAAAGTACATTATTCCTATAATGTACCATTCACAATGTTATATCAAAACGGGCTTTAAACCGTTATCTTATACCTCTAAACCCTAATCTCATGGAAAGGTTAACATCTAAAATGAATGTACAAGGTACTAAAGCAAATGTACAAGCAATATAACATCTCATTTGAAATATAAAATCTCTTCAAGTCAAAGTACAAGTCCTTAAAAGCTCAATATACAAGTCATTAAGCATGACAACCCAATATAGCGTTTACCTTCCGTTTTTATTCAATTTCTTCCACCACACTTTGTAAAGTCTACTACACTCAATATACAATAATAAACCCTAAATATTCTATTCATAAACTTTCATACATCTTTTTACACTCAAAACCCTAACCCGAGCAAAATACTAAACCATGACCCATTTCTTGGTTTTTATCCATCATAACCCCAAACCAACACTCAAATAAGTTGTAATAACTTATTTTACAACCATAACAATCATATACCATCATTATTTCATAATCTCATTTCATTTATGCAAGAATCAAATCCGAGAAACCCTAAATGAATCGTAAATGATCATTCGACCCGTTTACTTGTTTCTAACCATTTTAATCCTAAACAATCAACCAAGAGTCATTGTAAACACATAAAATGAGTTTACAAACCATTATTCATCATTACTTTGACAATATACAAGAATTAAAAAGCTAGAAAACCCTAAAAGCCTTATACGAGCCCCAATCCAATCCACGGCTTATTCTTTCAATTTCAACCCTTTTTAACTTAAACTAATGATCAAACCTCATTGATAATCCTTTATATAAGTCCCATGATCAGTATTCTATCACCCTTGATCATTTACACACGAATTACAAGCCAAGAAAGCCAAAGAAACCCTAAACGAGCCCTATGTGAACCCGCGACCTTGTTTACTCATTTTTAACCCGTTTTAACCCAAACCAATTGCTAATCTTTGTTAATACTTCTTATATCAGATCTTAGGAACATAATTCAATCATTCCTTAATCAATGCTCACGAAATATAAGCCAAAAACTTGAGTTCGAACCATAAAACCCCAAAAACCAACCCGCGACCCCCTTTTTGCAATTCTTACCCATTTTGAGGCCTTGTTCTTGCAATTAACTCATGCACATGCATACACAAGCAGCTTACACACCTCCTAGAAGATATTTCTTCACTTCTCTTGCACCAAATTGAGCCACATCTCCTTCTTTCTAGCCATATAAGCCGCGGCAAGCATAAGGGCTATCCAACACATCACTCTACCATTCTAGCTTGTATGACTCCTCATCTAGACTTCACACATCAGTAGATAGCATGTACACATGTCCAACAACAGATCTTGAAGCTTGCTTAGCACCCTTGGTGATTTCAAGTATAAATAGAGCTCTCTAGTCTTCATTCAAACTCGCACCACCCATCTCCTCTCTCAAACCCATAAGGCAGCAATCCTTTGCTCCCATATGATCCTAGGATCATTAAAGAAGGTCGAGAAGTGAAGCCCTGAAGAAATTGAAGCCCCAGAGTGAAGACACAAGGCGTACGAGTGGAAATACTACCCGAAACGACCCGGTTTTCCACAGTTTTTGCGTCCTTGAAGCTCAAACCCAGTTTGAATGTTCTACTTCTGCTACTACACCCTTATAATGTTCATATGATCCTAAATATACTCTTGTTAAAGTTCATAACTCCAATTCCAATGCTCATTTTCCATTTTGTCCAAAATCGTACACCAAAACCCTAATTTTTGCGTTTTTCTTAAAACTATATATTATAGATGATTAAATATTGTTTTATAATCTATCCTAGCATGCTTAACTAATGTTAAATAACCACTTAAATTGATTAATGAGTAGAATTTAATCTTAAAACCTGCGCGTTTTCATTTTAAAACCCTAATTTGACCCGTTTTACTTCCTAGCTTAACGAATCGTTAAATTAAACTTGTGTTATGTTAAAACTTCATATTTTAGTTTATTATAACTTATAAATGTCTATTGAAATGTTAAAATAAGCTTGCATGGCAATTTGGACATGTTTTGTAATTATAATCCATGCAAGGGGTATATATCGTAACTTTCAGAAACTTATAACTAAAAGGACTAAAAGTGTCATTTTATCAAAGTTATAACTATAGGGGTCTATTATGTCACTTTTCAAAGTCCAAGGTTTACTTGGTATATCTTTCAAAGTTGAAGGACCAAAGTCGTAAAAATGCAAACCCGATGTCTACTTGTACTTTTCCAACCCCAAGGTCTAAAAATGTAACAATAATTCCAAACTCCTCAATCAAACTCATAACTCTTAAAACTAAAGTTCTAGAGTACAATCTTCCTAAGACTCAACATAATTACTCAGGTTGCGTGACGTGGCTGTTTACTATCATTTGCTATATCAACCTTCCCTGTTAAGATTGTGATAAGGTCGTCAGCTTTCATTTCAGAATATTTATTACATCTACCTACCAGGTGAGTTCATAGCCTCGCCTTTCAATCTTTTGAATGTTTTATAAACCCGCGAGGGGGATACATGCTCAATTGTTTTTAATATATACAAGTACTTAAAACCGATATTGTGAGTTCATAGCCTCGCTTTTCAATCTTTTGAATGTTTTATAAACCCGCGAGGGGGATACATGCTTGTTACAAACTCTTTTACATACTCGTTTATCTTATAACAATGTGATTACTTTTCAAAGGCTTAATGAATTCATAACCCCATATTTCAATCTTTTGAATACTTTATAAACCTGTGATACCTGATATAAACCATGAATGCAAGTGTTTTCTAAATGTATGCTATCCAGATATATTATTGCCTAAGTAGCTTCCAGTGCCATTATTTCCATATCATGAATCATTAATTACTTGCATTGCGAGTGAACGCGAATATTGTGAATAGATCTATTGGGGGTGACGTCTCCCATTAGTATACCCATGCTTAGGGTAGCCAAACGCACTATATTTGTCCTAATAGGTAACCTTAGCAAGTTATCTTTTCCACAGGGACATCTGTCCCTAACCAATATCACTACGGTGATTTCCCTGTTAATGTATTGATGTCATGAGCTTAGCTGCAATAATAATATTACCCTGATTTTCCATGATAATTGTATTCGTTGCAATTATTACCATTATAGTGATTTGCATTCAACCATATAATATTCAACTGTTTTCCATGATAATACTGTTCTCTATAATAATACTGATCTCCATGATAATTATCCCAGTAATGCCAATATTTCCATTATAACTTGTATTCAACTATTACATTTCAAACCTATGAATTTCACTCAACCTTTGTGTTGACCCTTTTTAGCATGTTTATCTCAGGTAATTGAGCAAGTTGCGGTACGGAGTGGCATGGACTCGAAGATGGCTGAACTGTTATCATTCAAACATGATGTTTTAGATTTTGGGACCTGCATTTTGTAAAAACTCTGATTATAATGAATGATAACTAAATTTTTCCAACAACGTCTCTTTTAAAGTTGTTTTCTATGATTATGATTGTTGTATCCATGAAGTAATACCCCAGATTAGCTTCCGCTGCTATATTGTAAAAATGGGGGTGTTACAGATTGGTATCAGCGCCATGGTTATAGAGAACAAGGTCAAAACCTTAACTATAACCACATTTCATTTTTCAGCCATCAAAGTCCTCCGTGCCACTACATTCCGGAACAAGTATGTAAATATACATATCTATTATACTATTACATAAATAACTTATGTTATTTACGACTGGGTTGTTAACAGAACGATGTCTTCTCCCAACCGCTCTACTTCCGATATTGAGGATGCTTTTTCCTCTATGAATATTCTTAACTATACTTCGGTCTCATCGGATTATTTCCCAGCTTCATCAGGAAGCAGTTCTTTTAACTCTTCGGAAAACTCTACAGATAATATGATCCCACCAGTATTCTCATCTTTCTACAATAATCCTTGTTTGAAGGACGTACAAGCATTTTATGCTAAGGAATCACCTATTTTATCACCAGATCCTATTGCTTCACCAGCTATTTTGACTCCATCTCCGATATTACCACCATCATTACTATTTGATCCTCGATATTTCTTTGTTCCTGAAGAACTACTACCACCTAAGAAGCAAATCCATTCTCCATCTTCTTCCTCAACTACGTTATTTAATTCATCTCGGAATCAAATTTATAATTTAGTATCACCATCTTCCTCAGTTTATACACCTACCCCTCCTCAGATATTTGAAATAGGAAAATGTTCAATTAAGATGTATCTGAAGCATCATGAGGAACAAATCGAAGATATTTTGAATTACTTAGAAGAACTCTCTTTTCACCGCATTGAGAAAATGGAAGAAGGACGTATTAATGGTAACGAACTAAAGACTGAACTCAAGGAAATCCGTACTCAGATTATCAAACTTCAAAAGAAACGGTTAGGGCAAAAGGATAAGATTGCCTTTGCTCACTACAGAATTTCTGATCTTGAACGGATCATTGAGAAAACCCAAGCTTATCACCAAACAAATCAGGAAGATCTTTAGGATGTCATCTACCGGCTCAGAATCAACAAACTCTTAGAATAATTATAGCTTTATCCTAGCCATGGGATGTGTGGTATAAATAAAAACGCTTGTCAAATCTTGACTATGTACAGTAAGAAGGCAAGTTATTTATAAAGGCAATCCCGTTTCGTATCTTATTGTTTCCAACTTATCGCTCTTTCATCATCATTTCCACCAATTGCATCATTATCTCCGTCTTCATGAATCATACCATAACTTCTAAGTGCTTAAAATCCAAAAATAATAATTTCTCTAAGCATTTTAAGCATCACATTATTTTTAAAGTATTACCTTTTCTAAACTTGTGATGTCATTCTTACTACATGTTCTCTTATGTTGATAGAATGCCTCCCAAAAGGACGTCAACATCCGAAACACCAGCCATAACTTTAGATGCCATCCGGCAACTGATTGTTGATCTTACTACAGCTATGGAAGCACAGACTGCTGCCATAGCAAGTGCTAGTAATCCCAACAATCTTACTGGAACTCCTGCAGTAAAAACAGGAAACTACAAAGAGTTTATTAGCTGTCAACCTTTCTGCTGTAATGGTACGGAAGGAGCAGTAGGCCTTATTCGCTGGTTGGAACGAACTGAATCAGTATTCTCACAAAGCAGATGTGCTAAGGAAAATAAAGTAACATTTGTTACTGGTACTTTAACTGATGATACCTTATCTCGGTAGAATGCACATGCCCAGCCTATAGGAATAGAGCAAGCTAATCAAATCACCTAGACTGAGTTAAAAAGGCTTCTGATATACTGTCAACCAATGGATATACTGGAAACCTTCCCTTGTGTAAAAGATGTAGACTACATCACACGGGATCTTGCAGTATCAAGTGTCAGGTTTGCAACAAGATAGGTCACTAGACCAAGTACTGCAAAAACAACAGAGTCACAGGAAAGCATACTCAGAGATGAGCTTGCTTTTGTTCACTTTAGGATTTCTACCCTAGAAACAACTCTCGAGGATATACAAGTCTCATCAGAATCTTCTTCAATCTAAAACCCAATCATTCAAGGCTTACAATTCTTGTCGTTTGATACTTTTATCCTAAATACAAGATCTTAGATAAGTATCAATCTTTTAGAGTTTCATATGTAATGCTATACATTGGAATAATAATGTGATGATTTCGTTACATTTGTATATATGATGATATCAAAAATTTGGCTTCGTTTATTCAATTCTATTGTGTTAAAATCTGATTACTCTCCTTATACCTTTAAAACATTAAATTAACATCCTCGATTTATGCGGCATCTGTTACAAATCAACATTTGAATATTATCTAACAATTCATTTCTACACATTTCCTTATCATGTTTTTATGTTAGGTAAGGACGATTTTATGATCATCTACTTGAAATGTTAGGGCACTTCTATTTGAATAAGGGAAATTATAATTCTCTGAAATTATGAATTTATTAAATTTCTTAGTTAAAGGAGTTCGGAACGTTCTTTTTGTAAAGCTGACAAATTATAAATAAGCAGGCTTAAGTATATAACATACGTACAAACAAGTTTCTTTCAATCCGTTTGTACAAACAATCCCTTAATCATTATCATTATTACCTTCATTTTCATTATTACCTTCAATATCTATTCATTTCCAAATCTGTATCTCACGTGATTAGCAACTCTCTTACAAATTCATAATCATTCCTTGACATTACTCATTCCATGATCTCCGTATTCTAAAATTTTCTGTTATATTCTGCAACATAATAACAAGGAAACACACAAGAATCTATACAATGTCAAATGATTTCAATACCACTAGGTATGAAAATTTTAACAAAGACTTGTGATAGCATTCTTATTCGATGTTGACTTTTAAAGGTTAATGAATAACGATTCTTTACGATTCAGGGAGTCAGCCGCAGCAGAAGGTTTAGAAGCGTGTAGCCCATAACCCTACAAAGTTAGTAAATCAAAGTATCCCATCCACCCAGGTTTTATCAAGATCTGGAGAAATTCTATTAGCTGTCATCAAAAAGGTGTGGTCTTAAAAAATATGTTAGACGTGAGAAAGGACGTGGGGTAATTATAATTATGGTTCGCAACATAATTATAAATGCATCACACACGTGGACTTGTGACTTAGATTAGCTAACATAAAGAAACAAATTTCTTGCATTGTTGTACTACATATATATCGCTATAACTTTCCAATTTAAATCTCTGGACGACGATTTCTTTAGGGATTGGAGACTATAAACAACCCCAAGAATTTTCGATCAACCTATTTTACTCATGACTCACAATTATGGGGAATTTTTAGCTTTATTACATTCTTGCATTGTCAAATATCTCAGTATTGTCAATGTAACTTACATAACTAAAGTAGACGAGCTCAAGAAACCTATCTATGGCAATCCTGTCTTCATATATGTTAAGCAAATATCAAAAATGTCAAGTTATATTCTTAATATCCTTATTTACTAGTTACATTAGTCCTATAAATGTACATTCGCAATGTTATATCAAAACGGGCTTTAAACGTTTACCGTATGCTCCTAAAACCCGAATCTGAAAGATTAACATCTAAAGTTGAAGCACAAAATATAAAGCATATGTAAAGTAATATAACATCTCATTTGAAAATATAATCTCCTCCAAAGTCAATAGTAACAAGTCCTTAAAAGCACAATGTACAATTCATTAAGCATGATCTCTAAAATAGTTGTTTTACCTCTGTTTTCATTACAGTTTCTTCACCACCACTCTTGTGCAAGCTACTACACTCAATGTACAATGTGTAAACCCTAATTATTCTATTCATAAGCTTTCATACACATTTTTACACTCAAAACCCTAATTTAAAAGTCAGTGTAACCTAACCCGAGCAAAATAGTAAATCATGACCCGTTTCTTGGTTTTTATCCATCATAACCCCAAACCAACACTCAAATAAATTGTAATAACTTAAATTACAACACTAACAATCATATCCTATTATCATTTCAATAACAATATTCAAGAATTAAACCCAGAAAACCCTAATCTAATTTTAACCCTAAAACCTAAAACTAGGCCCAAGTTCAGAATCGTATCAGTCTATAAAACATAGGATCTGAGAAATATCAATAGGATCTGGATATTAAGTGACAACACTAGGTTGTAGCCCCTAAGTCTTGTGATCTTTGTTTTGGGTAGAATCACCCGATTCAACGTCAGATGAATTAGTTAAGCCGAAAATTGGCAAAGGTACGGCAGATTCTGCAACTGTCGTAAGGGCTATTATCTCTAAATTTTTCCTAGGAGTAACCTTAAATATGTAAAACTTAATCTTTGTAGAGGACTCGAAATCTAAACAATGTCGGGGTTGGTTTGGAGCTTCAACGGATTTACGGTTTGTTAAATGGCAACCATTTTACCGAGACTGATGTTGGTGTCCAAAAAAAACCATGTATAAATCAAACCAAACACCCCTAAAACGTCTAGAACCACCTCCACTTTGCATTCTAGCCTTCCTTACTCATCCCCTAGCCTCTCCACATCACCCGCCCCATGTGTCCTAACCTGGTTATCAAAGTTTCTTGGCCTCTAAGTGTTGCTAACACTATAAATAGGAGCACATATACTTCATTCTAAAACTATTCCCCCACTTCTTCTTTCTATAAACCCAATTGAGAAAAAGATTCTTGCTCCATATGATCTAGGATCATTATAAGAAGATCAAGCAAGCGAAGCTTTGAAGATTTGAAGCCCCAGGAACAAGATACAAGGCATAAGAGTGGAAATACTACCCGAAACGACCCATTTCCACCATTTTTGCTCCTTGAAGCTCATACCCAGGTTTTGAATGTTATACTTCTGCTACTACACTCTTATTAATGTTCATATGATCCTAAATATACTCTTGTTAAAGTTTCATAACTCAATTCATGCTCATTTTCCATTTTGATCCAAAAACCTTCACCCGAAACCTACTTTCGCGTTTTTCTTAAAAACTAAAAATGTTATAATGATTAATATTGTTTTAATCTATCCTTGCATGCTTACTTAATGTTAAATAACCACTTTTATTGATTAATGAGAAATTTGATCTTAAAAACCCGCATCGTTTTACGTTTTATGAAACCCTAATTTGGACACGTTTTGCTTCCTAGCCTACTCGAAACGTTATTTTAAACTTGCGTTTACCCCGTTTAAAAACTTTATATTTTAGTTTTATTCTTAACTTATAAATATCTTTTGAAATGTTAACATAAGCTTTGCATGGCAATTTGGGACATGTTTTTATAATTTAATCCATGCAAAGGGGTTATTCTGTCACTTTCAAAGTACCAAGGTTTTACTAGGTTTATCTTTTAAAACTTTAAAGGACCAAACTCTGTAAAAGTGCAAACACCATGGGTATATTTTCACTTTTCAAATCAAGGGTCTAAAATATAAAACATTTGAAAAAGTACAATTCTTGTTTAAAACCTTACAAGACATAACTTTAATTAACGCTTCTCGTGCTTAACATTTCCAGATATGGATTAAAACGCTTAAAAACAGTCATTATATTATATAACTTATAGGGTAGCCTTCATATTAAGGAGTTTCATCTTGGTATTACTTTCTGACTGAGTTGTTGGGTTTACGATTTAAAGTGCCCTAGCTCCTCAAACGTTTACTGAATGACTTCTGAATTATGATGGCCCGAACAGTGATACAATAATTCCAAACTCTTCAATCAAACTCATAACTCTTAAAACTAAAGTTCTAGAGTACAATCTTCCTAAGACTCAACATATTTACTCAGGTTGCGTGACGTGGCTGTTTACTATCATTTGCTATATCAACCTTCCCTGTTAAGATTGTGATAAGGTCGTGAGCTTTCATTTCAGAATATTTATTACATCTACCTATCAGGTGAGTTCATAGCCTCGCTTTTCAATCTTTTACATGTTTTATAAACCCGCGAGGGGGATACATGCTTGTTACAAACTCTTTTACATACTCGTTTATCTTATAACAATGTGATTACTTTTCAAAGGCTTAATGAATTCATAACCCCATATTTCAATCTTTTGAATACTTTATAAACCTGTGATACCTGATATAAACCATGAATGCAAGTGTTTTCTAAATGTATGCTATCCAGATATATTATTGCCTAAGTAGCTTCCAGTGCCATTATTTCCATATCATGAATCATTAATTACTTGCATTGCGAGTGAACGCGAATATTGTGAATAGATCTATTGGGGGTGACGGCTCCCGTTTGTATACCCATGCTTGGGGTAGCCAAACGCACTATATTTGTCCTAATAGGTAACCTTGGCAAGTTATCTTTTCCACGGGGACATCTGTCCCTAACCAATATCACTACGGTGATTTCCCTGTTAATGTATTGATGTCATGAGCTTAGGTACAATAATAATGTTACCCTGATTTTCCATGATAATTGTATTCGTTGCAATTATTACCATTATAGTGACTTGCATTCAACCATATAATATTCAACTGTTTTCCATGATAATATTGTTCTCTATAATAATACTGATCTCCATGATAATTATCCCAGTAATGCCAATATTTCCATTATAACTTGTATTCAAACTGCTTATCAAACCTATGAATTTCACTCAACCTTTGTGTTGACCCTTTCTAGCATGTTTATCTCAGGTAATTGAGCAAGTTGCGGTACGGAGTGGCATGGACTCGAAGGTGGCTGAACTGTTATCATTCAAACATGATGTTTTAGATTTTGGGACCTACATTTTGTAAAAACTCTGATTATAATGAATGATAACTAAATTTTTCCAACAACGTCTCTTTTAAAGTTGTTTTCTATGATTATGATTATTGTATCCATGAAGTAATACCCCAGATTAGCTTCCGCTGCTATATTGTAAAAATGGGGGTGTTACAAGTGCATATGACGAGTAAGTCTTGATCATTTATCATATCCGTTCTAATCAGTTTTTTTGGTAATATTTATTTACTTTTTTGTTTTCTATTACTTAATTAATAGATATCTTTGTACAATGATTTTGTTTATAGATATGATATGCCATAGGTATCTAAATGAGCAAGCTGTTATGAAGCGGAAAATTGATAGTTCAAGGGAGTGTACGAGTTCTCTGATCTAAATCCATTTGCCAAGCATCTTGATCCTGTGAGAGAAGGTCATGAACTATTCCGTAAAGGGCTCTTAAGTGAAGCAGTTCTTGCTTTAGATGCAGAAGTCTTGAAGATACTATTACATAAATAAATTATGTTATTTAAAAACTAGGTTGTTATCTGAACGATGTCTTCTCCCAACCGCTCTACTTTCGATATCGAGGATGCTTTTTCCTCTATGAATATTCTTAACTATACTTTGGTCTCACCCCGGATTCTTTCCTAGCGTCATTCAGCAGTAAGCAGTTTCTTTTAACTATTTTTCCCGAAAAACGCTAAACATAATATATCCAACTCAGTAATCTCAATCTATTCTAGCAATAACCTTGTTTGAAGACGTATCAAGCATTTTATGCTAAGGAATTACCTATTTCACCACCAGATCCTATTACTTCACCAGCTATTTTGACTCCATCTCCGGTATTACCACCATCACTACTATTTGATCCTCTCGATATTTCTTTTCCTGAAGAACTATTACCACGCTATGAAACAATTTGTCTTCCCCCCCATCTTCTTCTTCAACTACATTACCTAATCCATCTTGGAATCAAACCTGTGATTTGATATCACCATCCTCCTCAGTTTATACTCCTACCCCACCTCAGATATTTGAAATAGGGAAATGTTCAACTAAGATGCATTTGAAACATCACGAGGAACAAGTCGAAGATATTTTGAATTACTTAGAAGAACTCTCTTTTCACTGTATTAAGAAAATGGAAGAAGGACGTATTAATAGAATGATCACACAAAGGAATAGTAACGAACTAAAAATCGAACTTGAGAGAGTCCGTTCTTAGATTATCAAACTTCAAAGGAAGAAATTAGGGCAAAAAGATAAGATTGCTTTTGCTCACTACATAATTTCCAATCTTGAACAAATCATTAAGGAAATCCAAGCTCGTCACCAAACAAATCAGGAAGATCTTTAGAATGTCATCTACCGGCTCAAAATCAACAAACTCTTAGACTAGTTATAGCTTTATCTTAGCCATGGGATGTGTGGTATAAATAAAAACGCTTGTCAAATCTTGACTATGTACAGTAAGAAGGCAAGTTATTTATAAAAGCAATCCCGTTTTGTATCTTATTGTTTCCAACTTATCGCTCTTTCATCATCATTTCCACCAATTGCATCATTATTTCCGTCTTCATGAATCATACCATAACCCCTAAGTGCTTAAAATTCTAAAATAAGCATTTCTCTTTAAGCATTTTAAGCATCACATTTTCTTTTAAGTATTACCTTTCAAAACTTGTGATGTCATTCTTACTACGCGTTATCTTGTGTTAATAGAATGCCTCCCAAAAGGACGTCAACATCTGAAACACCAGCCATAACTTTAGCTGCCATCCAGCAACTGATTAATGATGGCATTTCCTCAGCTCTAAAACACAAGTCGGCAACAATGGCAAGTGATAGTAAATCCAATACGAACACTAACCTACTGAAACTCCTGTAGCAAAAACATGAAACTATAAAGAGTTCGTTAGCTATCAACCTTTCTACTTCAATGGTAACGGAAGGAGCAGTTGAGCCTCATTCGCTGGTTTGAGCGGACTGAATCAGTATTTTCTCGTAGCCACTGTGCCGAAGAAAACAAAGTATATTAATTAGTTTCCTTGTAAGCATAGGACTCCTTATGCTATAAATTTAGAAAAATCCATCCATAGAAAACTAGAGCTCTCCCAATGAGAGTCTAGATAGTTAGATAGCAAGTCGACTGATGAGAGTCAAATAGTACACCATAGTTAGTTGGTGTAGCCCCAAATTATAGTTGGGGTAATAGGGAAACGTTCAATAAAGAAAACCTTGTGATAACTTTGATTGTGTTCTTTATTATTCCGTTGCGTGTTATCGATCATTGTTATTATATCCTAGATGGGCTAATCGATTCTCAACATAAAGGAAGGTCTAGTTAACGTTATTGAAGGCTTTCTCAAAGTCTACCTTAAAAAGCAAAAGCTTATGTTTTTCAATATTGGTCATCCGAATTATCTCGTTTGCAATGAGACAACCATCTAAAATTGGCCTACCCATAATTAATGATGTTTGGTTAGGACCAATGATAGATGACATTACCTTGACAAGGTGAGAGGCATGGGTTTTAAAAGATAGCCTTATAAACACACCCAATTAGACTATTGGCCGATAATCCAAAAACTAGGGTCCTGCTTTTTCGGAATCAACACAATAAATGAGGAGTTGCATTCATTTTCAATGATACCAGTGGCTTCAAAGTTTTCACACAATCCATGAATTCCTTCTTTAAAACGCCTGAGTTAGTTTTAATAAAAACTGAAATTCGTCCTTACTCGGGGACTTTGAACCATCACAAACCCAAACCGCTGATTTAACCTCCTCCATAGAGATGATCGATTCCAGAAGATTAGAATCAAGAGCAGACATCTTATGAAACAACCTGCTATCGAAAGAAGGCCTCGAATAACATCTTTCTTTCAATCTTGACGAAAAATGATCCATAGCATCAAGCTTTATTTCATTAAAGGGTTCAAGCTAAATCCCGTTAGAATGACAGCGTAATGAAAATCCAGCAAGAATCATATATACAAAACAATAATTACATAAACATCTATTAAAAAACTTCCAATGCTAACATATTTTTTTTTGCATGCATCATGTAGCTATAAATCCCAACATTCACTTAGACTAGGAGCAATTTCGAGCCATAAATTCGTATTAAAGAAAAAAAGCGCTGGCACATCAACTTTTTACTCTATACTCAAAACCTATAACTCAGCCCAAAAAAAGTCTATCTCATCGCTCAAAGTTGTAGGATCCCTAGGACCGTACAATTTTATAATATTTTTTATTTTTTAAATTAAAAAAGCATATTAAGATAAAATCATTACATAATTTAAGTAAAATAACACACCAAATTTATACATCTTTGGAACTCTTTATGTAAAAAAAACAAATAACTAAATACGCAAACCTAACAAGGACTAATGGTGTTAGAAGTCAATTATCAAGGACCAAAAAAATACTACGTCATATAAGATTGAAAGTGAAGAAAATGACATATCATCTTCTTCATTAGTTCATCGGGTCGATTCCACCTGCAAAACACAAAAACATAAAACAATCATATACATAAACATAAACACACAGAAAAACACAAACACAAGCACGACCCATTTAAAAAAAATGTCGATAATGAGCACGATATCCATGACACGGACTCCTATAACGCTGACCCTGTTACGGTACCTCGCATCATAGCACAAGTTATAGCGCTACAACGCGCCCGTACTGTCATACCCCAAAACAGGGCTTAAACGGAAACACGTGTCTGGGGGCGTGACGTCATAATATACATCACACAAGATACAAAGAACGACCTCTAAGGGTACGTTTGAAAATCCAACATCGTTGCATTAAATAAATTAGTTAAAGTTTTACATAAGTTCATAGATAATATGCCGAAGTGATTAAAAGTTTAAAGTTTGACAACGATGTTAACATAGATAATGATAATTCTTGAAAATCAGTCTAAATCAATGCAACACCATAAAACAAGCAAAGACATCCACAGCTAAGCACCTAAGAAAAACATGCTAAAACATCAACATAAATTTTGTAAATTCATAGGTTTGAATTTAGAATTAAAAGTGGACCACAAGTTCGCAATACGCGCGTGACAGTTATAACAGATACAACTTCACATGAAAAGTATTTACTATTGCGCTAAGCTCATGACACCGAAGCTTAATTAAAAGAAAGCATATTATATGCCAAACAAGAATTAATTGTCCTAAAGGTATCTGACCAATATCACCTAGTGAAATCCGACATGGTATATATCTGTTTATCGGAAGCCCCGTGGGTAGTGAGCGATACTCACCTGGATAGGGATAATTAGTCCTAATAAATCTATTTATAACATTCGCACTTACTCAACCAGATCGTCGGTTAAGCAATTAACAGTTTATGATAATTCGGGCATTAGTGGTCTATTCGCTACTTAGGCAACACGTAATCAGGAAAAGGAAACGTAAAGTAACTGTGTCCATAGTTTAAAAACAAGCAATGTGTCTCACCTTAAAGTAGTAAAGTAAAGATAGTAAAATGTGGGACTATGAACTCACCTTAGCAAGATGAGAAAATGATAATTCACGCAAGTAAAAGATGATATAGAAATCTAGCTGCGACCTAGAATAAGAATGCGTCTTAGAAACACAGAAAATATAACAAGAATTGCACAATATGTTCATCACCAAAAGACATCCATGTGTGTTTTTGCTTTGAGTTAATTAACACGACATGACAAAATAGAATTATCAAGTTTTTCGTTAAGTTTCAGCGTTTAACCAAAAATTACTGTTTTTAGTAAGTTTCTATTTGAGGAAAGTTTTTAGTTTTGGGATGTTAATATCATCCCCTATATTTGCTTAATCCATATTTTCTTAAGTGCACTAGAGAAATCTAAACGTTTAACTTCCATGTCCATCTTGCTAAAATTCACCAAACTTACTATTTTTAATAACCTTAACGCTTTTCCTAAATTATGTTAATGACGTCTCTAAATGATACTAATCAATATATATGTGTTACTATATGTTTCGCTAACATTTTAAAAGCTCAAAATACCTCGAAAATGTCCAAAAACCTATTTTACTATTCATATAAGCAACTATTCATTTAGTTTTGCCCAAAAATGTTTCAAGTTTCATTTGGCTATAACTTGGCCATTGTGCGATATATGAAAAACTATCTATTCGAAACGAACTCTTCAAAAACTACTTTTACGCCCAATGAAAACATTCCTAAGTCGCTCAAAACCTTAAAACTATTTCGGATCAGCAACATCATTTTTCGCAAACGCTTCTAAAAATCACACCAAACTTCACAATAGTGCCTTGTCTAGCCTAATCTCCATTCACAACTAAACCATAACAAAACCACACCTAAAACTAAACTAATCCCTTCATTTCTATTGTTGCAACTCTCATTTAACTCTCATCTCACCAAGAACATAATATTTAACTACTAAAACAAAGTAACATCATTATTTATAAAATCTTGTTTTATAATCTTTCAAAAATTAAAACACAACATATGGATGTATGGATCTTGAACATATATGAAAGAACATAAGTAAATCACAAGAAAAGATTTAAGACACATACAAGAATGAAGAACAAGTTGAGAAATCACAAGATCTAAACCCCAAAATACTAGATCTATAAAACCCAACAACAAATCTTGAAACCCTAGTTTATAAACTCTTGAAAGACCCTTGAAATCAAAGAACCAATACTTCAAACCACCTTAGATGTTCTTTGAAATGAACCTTGCATGCTTGGATTATGCAAGAAATCAAAGATATGAAAACCCTAAAAGGGTGTGTTTGGCTGTGAGCTTCAAGAGGGGATGAGAGAAAGAAAAATTTTGTTGATGACTTTGGAAATGATATGAAACCCTAAGTTGTGAGAAGTGAGGTATTTATAGGACAATAGATGATCTACGATTTCTTTTTTTGTAGTACCAAGTGACCAACACACACCAAAGGTGTGTGTGCACCTTTGCTCGGCCGAACAAACACACAAGGACCATGGGGTTCAATTTTTGGGACCATGGTTCATTATACTTGATCTTGATTTTTAATATTGGTCAAATGGGAAGATATATGATCAAGTGATCACATGTTCTTGTCTAGCTTGAGGAAATGTGCATGATAATGACACTCTTATGTGTCACTATCCATCACATGCATGGGACATTCAAAATAAGAAGTTCTTGAATTAATTTCAAGACTTATTGTGCATTTGGTTTGGCTTATGAACATGAGATGGATGATAACTAAAGTTTACATGAAAAGATTTCGAGTTTTCGGGGTTCCGTTAGGTCAAAAACGCGAAAAACGTATTTTAAACGTTAAAGCGTAAAAATAAATACCGGGAGTGATCGTAAACTATGAAACCATTAGAAAAGATAAAATAACTCATATAATATCTAAACTAATCAAAATCCGAAGTCGGAACGCGTCCGATGACGTTTTTCAGATTTATGCGGGTTAACTTCCCGGTAAACTGCCAGATTCAAACGTAACGTATAATAGTCAAAAATAATTGTCAGAAAAGTTTAAAATATTGACCTAAAATTTTCGGGGTGTGACATTCTTCCTCCGTTTAAAGAGCTTTGTCCTCAAAGCTTAAGATGTGGACTAAGGGTTAACGAAAAGATGAGGGTACTTCTTCTTTATTTGATCTTCACGCTCCCAAGTAAACTCAGGCCCTCGTCTTGAATTCCAACAGACTTTCATGATTGGAATACAGCTTTGCTTTAGCCGTTTAACTTCTCAATCCATAATTTCAATCGGTTCCTCAATGAAATTAAGCTTGTCATCAATCTGGATCTCATCCAACGGAATAGCTAGTGGTTCGTCTACGAAACACTTCTTCAAATTAGAAACATGAAAAGTGCTATGAACTTGGCTTACTTGATCTGGGAATTCAAGTGGATAAGCAAGCGGGAGACACGGGGGGGGGGGGTGTTATTTGGGATATTGGATAATTTGGTAGGGGTTGTGTGGTTTTACAGGGGGGAGTGATGTGGATGTGAATGTGGGGGGGTTAGTGTTCTCGTGTCGGGTTGTCGTATTGAAGAGAAATTGGTTCCTGAGGTATCGGGGGTACGGAGGGTGAATAAATATATTGTAGGTGATGTGATTTAATATTATGGCAGAGATGCCTCTACAAAGTGCTTGTCTTTCGAAGCTAGCGCGTTCTGTTTGTGAGACCCGCTCACAAATTTTCCGTAATGACCTACATTTTCAGAATAGCTTAGCAGAGTGGGTTGGTAATATTTTGTTACCATTAATCCTGTGGCGAAATTCAAGGTGATTATGCGCGTGGCGGGCGCGCGCATACACAACTTCCATTAATATATCGAAGCCTCTAATTTTTTAAAGATCCTACTTTTCGCGTCATTATTTTGGTAATTTATTGTTTAAGGCGCAGGGGGTCTTGCGATTATACTAAGGGAAGGAAAAACACCATAAGAAGCTTACTGCATGATAGAAAACAGATCTTTCCTATCTTCACGTATTTGGTGCACTTTGTTATCCAACTAACGACAGTGAGGATTTGGCCAAACTGAAAGCTAAAGCTGATGTTAGTATTTTCATTGGATATGCTCCCGCAAAGAAGGCTTACCAGATTTACAACCGACGTACCAAACGAATTATGGAAACAATTCAAGTAGACTTTGATGAGCCGACATCAATGCCTTCTGAACAAAGCAGTTTAGGACTCGCACTTCATGAAATGACTCCTGGAACACTCAGTTCAGGACTCGTGTCACAACCTCCTTCTTCAACACCTTTTGTCCCACAAACAAGAGATGACTGGGATACACTACTTCAACTGTTTTTTAATGAATACTTCTGTCCTCCACCATGTGTTGATCATCCAGTTCCTGAAGTTTCTTCTCCAGTTTCTGTTGTTTCCACCGGTTCACCTTCCTTGACATCAGTTGATCAAGATGCACCATCACCAAGTACTTCTCAAACTCCATAAGCATCCCCATCCCATGTTATTTCTCCCGGTGCTAAAGAAGCAGATCATGATATTGAAGTTGCACACATGGATAATAATCCCAATTTGGTATTCCAATTACAGAACCAAGTTCTGAAGAATCCTCTTCTCAGGTGGTTATTCTAAATAATGTGCACTCAATCATTCAACTACCTGAACACATCAGTAAATGGACCAAAGATCATCCGATTGATAATGTAATTGGAGATTCTTCTAGACCCGTTGATGTGTGTTTTACTAGCTTTAAATTTATAATAACTAAAGATACCGATTATGACTAAAAAACACAACATTCGGGCAAGTATACCCTATTCGAGTGTAATATAGTATTAGGTAATTCTAGGTCGTTCCACGGGATTTGTAGCAATTCACAGATTGTTTATCAAGTAACAAAGCTAAATGATTGTCACAGATCAAATAGCCTAAACGTGTGTATAAAGAAAGCAAAATACCAAGCATAAGAGATATATATATTGCAAACTTTATATAAACAAAATCATACAAGTCATAAATGACGGGTAATCATAATAACAAGCATATCTACCAATGATAACATAGAATCATTTCAGCATATATACTACATTATCATAACTGCATTAAGGAATGTTTATATCAATATGCATACATAGAATTCCACCCAATCCTGCGTTCCATCATAAGAGAAGGGTCTTAAACATAATTCTACTTGGGTTAATTATAGATTTACTAATCAATTCTTACAAGATTAGCACCGAATTGTTGTAGACAGACAATGCAAAATTCAACTAGACAATAGAGCCTTTCGACCTACTTCTATTACAATGACAAATCAAAAGATAAATAATAATCCAAGTAAAACAATATCGAATCCATAAGCACTCATATTCACAAGTTATACAAATATCATCAAAGTAACTATACATAATCATATCATAACCAACATAACAAACATAAATAAACTCAGCAACATATCAATATTATTAGTAAAGAAATGTACCAAATCCGTTTATGCTAGTAATTCGACTATAAAGTACCAAAACCAATATTCCAACCAAAACAATCTCTAATCTAACAACCCAAGTATCCATGATCAACCAACAACCTATGCTACTGAATCAACCCGAGGATATATCACGTCTCTTCAGGGAATCCGCAACGTGTCACCAAATGGAGTGTTTGAACAAGGTTTATGGTGGTGACTCTGAAGGATTTGATGTGAATCCTTCGAATGATGAGTTTAGGTTATGTAATAGTGATGAATGGAGGTCTATAAATGGTGGTGGACCTCTAGGAATTTGTGGCTATGGTGGTGGTGGTGATATGGTGATACGCGATGGATTAAAGGGGTGTTTGGATCATCGGATCCTAAGATCCTCACCAATCCTTCCTCCTCTCCAATGATCTCTATGATAGTGTGTGTTGGTGTGTGAAGATATGAAATTCCATGGAGTTTTAGAGGGGGGTGTGTTTATAGTGTAAACTTTGCTTGGGGCCCTAGCAAGGGTGGTATTTGGACGTTTTGAGCAAATTCACGTTTTTAAATGCTACGTGACTGAAAGTTCGAGTAGCACATTTGTTTTATTTGTGCAGCGCACTTGGGGTGTTAATGCGGTCAAATTCATTATTGAAGAAAAGTGCGCCGCACATTTTGTAAAATCGCCGCACTTTGGGGCACTTTCAGCTCTTGGACAAAAAATCAAAGTTGTAGATAATTGAATTCTCTTCACGTGGCCACCAAAATTGCGTCAAACGGAGTTCGTATGCTCAAGTTATGGCCAAAACAGTGGACAGGTGTCGGAAGATCTTTATCTTCAGTTTACTTCTTCATTTAAGCTTCAATTCTTCGTGTTTTCTTCCGTTTTCTTCCACGACACGTACTTAGAACCTACAATAGCAAATATATTCTATTCTATACCAAAAGTTCTTATATTTAACCAATAAATATACATAAAAGCACAGATAACACATATAAAAACATGTATAATTTGAGCGCTATCAAATCCCCCACACTTAAAACTTTGCTTGCCCTCAAGCAAATCTAAGAAATTTTTTTTTATAAACAAGGTTCCTAAATGACAAGACAAGAATTTTTTTTTAATTTTTGATAGTTTTTATTTTAAATTTAAAAAAATTTATTGGGTGTGAAAATTTTCGAAAATATTTTTGGTTTTTGTAATAAATAAGTGCAAAAGGCGCAAGCACCCCGCCACACTTAAGGGTTTGCTTGTCCTCAAACAAAATAAGGAAAAGATATAAGCTTTACAAAACAAAACTAGAATTATGAATAATATTTTTGGATTTTTTATATGTGAAAACAGAGATGTGTGACAATACCCAACGATCTTCAAGCTGAAATAACATGACTAAGCACCTCACAAATAAGAATAGATAAATGTCACTCAAACACTCATATGTGATGTAACAGAGGGTAAAATGGAAATCACACTCAATTGCTCAGACATGATCCATTTCATACCATAGGCTTGTACAAGAAACAAAAACTGCACCGACATGACGTAAGCACCGGGTATAATTATCAAAAGAGGACTTTTATTCGGGTTGTAATGTACAGGCTTCGGGGTTATAAGGGTGGGCATAAGGCATGGGAAATATATACTGGAAATGGTTTTATAATATAAATGTCGACAAGTCCAAGAAACCCATGTTGCTAGTTACGACAATCCACAAACTTGCGAGGTATCGAACAACTCAACCTCACTCGATCATAATCTGCCCGGCAAAAATATAATATATCAATATGTCACAAGTGCCAACAACAATCCAGCTCTTATTCATCAATTTTTTTTCTCTCACTTTTTTCTTCTTTTCTTTTTTTTTGATTTTTTATCACCCTTCTTTTTCTTTTTTTTTACATAACTAACAATTCCCCCACACTTGAGATAAACATACACCACAAAAAGTACGAAACATGAAGCGACGCCTCTCCATCTCCGTCAAAATGGCACAAAACTCTTAACAAAGTGCGAATAAACTATTTAGCAAAAATCAACCAATCATACCAAGCAATCAGCAACCAACCATAGGGACTTTCGACGAGGGTAAGGCAGTGCTAAAGGTTATATATTATTTTGAAAAATTTATTTATTGTATTTTTAATGGATGTGACAAAATGAATAAAATGTCTAGTCGGGTTAAACTAGGGGTATCTATCACGTAAAGATAAGTCAATACATAAGGGTTTATTTAGATGGATAGTTAATCAGTGTAATTAAGCTAAAAGAATAATATGTTAAATGGAATGGCTATTTGGTTTAATCCTAAGTTTGCCTCTTTATCATTTAAAAATACCTATATCACGCGAACGTGATCTCACTACGGTCTCGTAATGATTGTCAAGCACAAGTTCTAGAATCAATAAATCACTGGCACACTCATACAATTTTTAAACCGATACCAATGCTCCAGAAAAGGCGACAAACTAAAAATACACAGCCGTAACGAAGGATGAGACACTTGCAATTGCATTCAAACCTTAACTCGAGAAAGCTAAAGGTAAAAATTATCTTAGGTATCAAAGATGGATAACGAACTCCATAAGATCTAAACCTTACATTTTTTGGTGATTGGTATAAATGCGCAAGTAATGTCATCGATCCCGAGTCGGATCAACTCTATCAATCGGGACACATCTATGGTTTCAAAAACTCTTTTTTTTCCAACTATGGTTATATGCTACATATCGTAACCTAAGTGGCAAAATGAATTAAAAAATGATAAATAGATTTTTAAGAACTAACCGAGGGCAAAAGTTTAAACTTTTAATATTTAGTCTAATTTTTTAATTCATTTCCCCCCCACACTTAAGTTGAGCATTATGCGTAATCAGAAAACAACTTAAAAGTAGGATAGTGGGAGAAATAAATATAAGAGAAATGAAACTTTACGAGGCTCATACGTACTTTGTTGAATATGGCGTGAAACAGAATGCCAAGCATGTGTATTCTACCACATGTAATATACTGATCCAAATATATCACATCCCTAAGTGATAAGCATCACCACCAATCCAAGCTCTGCTTGTTTTATTAATCTGCAAAATAAACAAAAAAGTAGGGTAAGAAAATCAAAAATCGTAAATTACTAAATCGTACTTTCGTAGGCAACACGATTGCATTTAGCGTACGCAACAAGCCTTTAAACCCCTCGGTTCCTCGAGTGGACGAGTTATAGTCTCGTGATGGTTTCCAGCAAACACACCCACAAAGTTCAAAACATTTTTATATATTTTTTTAATTAAATTTTTATTTATAAACAATTTACTAAAACAACAGCACACATAAAATTTTATGGATTTTTAGTTTTTTTTTATGAGTTTTGGTTTAAAGACAAATACATATCAAGTACATAATTATTATTCAGTTACAAAACTATAACTACTCCTACAAGAAATCACACATATAGATTAAATAATTTTTAGATTTTTATTTAGTTATTATTTAAGCAACAAACCTAAACACACAAAAATTATATTACGAAAAAGAAATTTTTTATTGTTTATTATATTATAATTTTTACTAAATAACTACACTTTCACATACATTTCACATATCTCTTTCATATTTCATACAATATCCGCTTCCATGGATCTATTTAACGATGAAATGAGGGCTCAACAATTGTATCGTTTATATACGGATTGAACGAACAATATTTATCATATGTTAACGACGAAGACGAAGGAAGTAGTTCACATACTCGAATGCACATACCCCGTGACTATGAAGGCGCATTACAACGACTCTTGGACAACTATTTCGGTGACAATCCAAAATACCGCTTAGCAAATTTCAGACGACGCTTCTGAATGAGCCAAAAATTGTTCTTGAAAATAGTCGAAGGTATAATTATCTATAACATTAAGCCTATTCTTGAGCATTTTAGATTTTTTAAACATCGACCAAATGCCGTTGGTGGAATGAGTATTCATCCTAATATGAAATGCACGTCCGCTATACGCCAATTGGCGTACGGATATGCACCTGATGTTTTAGATGAGTATTTACAAATAGGTGAACGTTGTAGTCGTGATACTTTAGACAACTTTACGATATGTATTTAGGATTTATACTCGGAAAAGTATTTAAGAAAACTCTCCCCCAAGGATATTGTGAAGATATATGAAAAACACGAAAACTATCATGTGTTCCCGGGTATGCTTGGTTATATTGTATGCATTGGGAATGGATAAATTGTCTGAATTCTTACAAAGCCCAATTCAAACGGGGGGTCACTAATATCCGACACTAATGCTAGAAGCGGTTTCTTCACAAGATTTGTGGATTTGACATGCATTTTTTGAGTTATCAGGTGCCAATAATGACCTTAATGCTATATATCGTTCAAACTTGTTTGACGATATTCTTGACGATGTCGCTCCCGAGTGCCCGTTTACGGTGAATGGTCATACATATAACCGAGGAAATTATCTAGCAGACAATATTTATCCCACTTCGCCTGCCTTTGTCAAAAGTTATATTGTCGCTCGAAGCCAAGCTGATTTAAACTTTTAATGGGCTCAAGAATGTTTGATGTGTGTTTTACAAGCTTTAAATTTATAATACTAGAAATACCGGTTAATTGACTAAAAACACAACATTCGGGCAAGTATACCCTTTCGTATGTAATATAGTTTAAGGTAAGTCCAAAGCGTTTCACGGGATTTGTAGCAATCACGAGTTTTTTATCAGAAACAAAGCTAAATGTTGAGGAAGCTGCTAGCACGAATCATATGAGCCAAAAACGTGCGTGAAGCAATATACCATCCTAATAATATAGATCTTGCAAAACATTATATAAACAAATCATGCAAGTCATAAATAACGGGTAATTACCACAACAAACATATCTACCAATAATGACATAGAATCTTTTCGGCTTATATACTACATCATCACGAGTGCATTAGTTTATATCAAATATGCATACATATGAATACCTCGTAACTCGGTCGGTCAACATAAGGAATGGTCTTAAACACTATTTCAACTTGGGTTATTTATAGATTTACTAATCAATTCTCACAGAGATTAGCAGCGAATTGTATTAGACAAACAACGCGAAATCATCAGATAATAAGTCCCCCCTTTTCGACCTACTTCTATTGGCATGACAAATTAAAAGATAAATAATGATCCAAGTAAAACAATATCGAATCCATAAGAATATATATTCATAAGTAATACTAATATCGTCCAAGTAAGCGATACACATGCATATCATAACCAACCAATAATCAACATCATAAACATGAATAAACTTATAAAACATATCAATTTGATTAGTAAAGAAATGTACCAAATCCATTTATTCGAGTAATACGAATATAAAGTACCAAAACCAATATTTTGACTACAACAACCACCGACCCAAAACTAATAATTCCATTATTAACCAACAACCCAATGCTACTGACATAAATGTATCACATAACTTCTAGAAATCTACAACGTGTCACCAAATGGAGTGTTTGGTAACAAGGTTATGGTAGTGATCTTAGGAGGATTTGGTGTGAATCCTTTAAGAATCAAAGTGGGATATGTTTAGGCTTTGAAAATAGATGGTATTGGTCTAGATATGGTGTTAGAACCTAGGATTTTGTGGTTATAGTAGTTGTGGTGATATGGTGGTACACCAAGGATTAAAGGGGTGTTTGGATCATTGGATCCAGGGATCCTCACCACTAGTTCTCCTTCTCCAATGATAGTATATGTTTCTCCTAGAGTTCTTGGGGTATTTATAAACTTTCTAACACTTAGGGACCAAGGCAAATGGTATATGATCGGATTGGGAGTTAATATGAGTCCTAAATATGACTTTTTGGCTGTTTAGACACGAAGTGCGCCATACTTTATATTTTGTGTGCAGTACTTAGGACTGGTGAAAAGTGCGCCGTACTTATTGGCAAGTACGGCGTACTTGTGGTCGTTTTCAGCTTTTAGACCATAAATTAAAGTTGTAGATAATTCTTTTCCCGTCGCGTGGCCGCTTGAATAAACTCAATCTGAGTTCGTATGCTCAAGTTATGGCCAAAATAGTGGACAGGTGTCGGGAGATCTTGAACTTGAGTTATTTCTTCGTTTAAGTTCCATATCTTTGTGTATTCTTCTGTTCTCTTCCATGACACGTCACATGAACCTACAATATCAACTATAGTTTATTAAGTATCGAAAGTTCATATAATTAACCAATAAATATATATAAAAGTATAGATAACACATATAGAAATATGTATAAAATGCGCGTTATCAAAGTGCAAGAAAAGATATTAAACGGGCTTTTGGTGTCCTTGAGGGTCATTGGGGGATTATTTCACAACCAACACGTTCTTATTTTGTATGTAAATTACGTATGATTATGTATTGTTGCATCATATTGCATAACATGATCCTAAAAGATAAAAAATTTGAAATCAGTGAGTACAACAATATATATGTTAGTCCCGTAGCTAATTTTCTGTTAGGGTATATCGCACCTGTACACACCGCTCGAACAAACAAAGAATACAAACAACACTTGCAGAAAGTAAAGAACATAAAATATAACATGGTATCTATGACTTAGGTAGTTGTAGCAGTCCACGAGGTCTAACCAGAGAAATTTTATTGTTTTGGTACACACATAAGAGATACTGTTTACAATTACAATGATAGGGTATCTATAAGTGTGAGACCATAATCCAGTTTACTTATTTTACTGATGTGGGATTGGGTTTGCACCCAACAAGCCTATATAAGTCTTCACAACTCAACAATCTCCCAGACTGATCAATTCACTGCTCTCCGTCTGAAGTAATCTCTGTAAACTTCAAACCATCTTCCCTTCAACAATGCTATTGCTCTAACCTTCCTGTACCCCCGAACATACGAAACACACTGCACTAACCAAACGCAGGGCTAGGATACTTTCGATACAAGGTATCCTGACTAACATCATCAAACTGGGAATAACCTCTCTCTGGTAAGACACCATCCTCCGTTCATCAGTTATCTCGGAGGCTAGTTGAAGCTGCGCAAAGCTTCAACTTCTCTGTTATCACCACATTGGTGAGCATATCTGCAGGGTTCTTTTCTCCAAGAATCTTCTTCAAATATAACGTTTCTTCACTTTCCCCCACTGGAATTTGTAGTGATATCTTCTCATGATGTGGGCTTCGTTCGACATGAAAACTGGATTCTCACGAGATTAATAACACTCTTTTAGTCACAAAACAGAACACACTCTTTTTTGGAGCTTTGTCTAACTCTTCAAGAATTTCTTCAAAACCATACCACTCTTGGCCAGCCTAATACAAAGAGCCATATACTCGCAGTATCCGGTAGTTGACATAAAGACTCACTTCCTGAATTCCAAGACATCCAACCTAACTACTGTAAATTCCACCCACTGTTAAACATGAACCCGTAGTAATCTTGCCCCCATACTAAGCAACCTCCCAATGTCTAAATCAAGAGATCCTTCTTAAACAATCGCTTTTCATGCTGAAACGAGAGAGTAGTCATTCGAAGTACCTATCAATAGTAGCGTAGCAGCCACTTTGACAACTTCCCCTTCCACTTCCCCATGCTCCCCTTTCCTTGGTTAGACATGAATATGCTAACAACGTCCCACACAATGAGCCTATACTGGCCTAGTACTCAACATAACGTAAAACAAAAAAACATCGACTCTAAAAAAAAAAATGCTAGAAGCATAAGGAACCTTAGCCATTCTTTGTCTAGAGTCCTCCGTCTTAGGTGCTTGTTTCTTAATGAGCTTAAAATGGTCTCATAAAGGCTGACATTTAGCCTATGCGTCCTTCATATTAAACTTGTCTAAACCTTCCCTATGTATTTCTCCTGGGATAGCCTTAGAGTACCCTTCATTTTATCTCTGATAATCTCATAATCCTAAATCTGGCTTTGCAAAAGCGTAAATCCTTCATCTCGAATTCTTAAGACAACTGTCTCTTGAGCTTCTTGATCTCTGCCATGTCAGAGGCTGCTACCAACATGTCATCAACATATAAAAGTAATATAATAGATGACGAACCAACCTTTTTTAAGTAGCAACAATGGTCCATAACACATCTCTTGTACCATGCCCTCTGCTTAAAACTGTTAAATTTCAAGTACCATTGTCTCGGTGCTTTAATCCGTACAGACTTTTCTTCAACTTGCACAAGAGGTTTTCTTCTTTCCCAACTGACTGAAAACCCTCTAGTTGTATCAGGTAGATGTCTTCATCAAGGTCACCATGTAAGAAGGCTGTCTTGACATCTAATTGCTCTAGATGCAAGTCCTCGAAGGCTACAATACTTAAGACTAACCTAATTATAGTCATCTTCACAATTGGAGAGAAGATCTCATTGTAGTCTACCCTCTTTTTTTGTTAGAAACCTTTAACTGCCAATCTAGCATGTAAAGTTATTTGAAAAGGATGGTTGGAGTAGGGCAAAAGAGTATAGGACCTTTTTCTGCCATCATGCTCTTCATAACACCTGAACACCCACATTGCTCTAAAAGCCTCTTCCTGTTGGTAATCCAGACTAAAGGACTCAATGTCTGGTTCTTTTCAAGTGAAATAATCTCTTCATTAATAGCCTTCTTCCATTGTATGGATTCTTTGGTACTCAAGGCTTCTGAATGAGACTCTGGTTCACCATTATCTGTCATTAGCAAATAGTTTGCTGATGGAAAGTACCTTACTGGAGCCCTAGACTCTCTGGTGGATCTTCGTACCTGTGGGGTCTCAAGCCTCCCTACCTTAAGAGGATGCTCTGTCTTCAAGTCTTCTTCATTTGAATCGTTTTCATTATCGTCGAAAGCTCCCACGTTTTAGGACCACTCCACTTGTATTTGAGCTTCTACCTGGGCTCTGAGTGATTTCTAAACTCAGCCCATACTCTTCAACTATGCTTTTATTTGCAAGGTTCTCTGAAGAGAGTATTCCAACACCACTTGATCCTTCTGATTTGGCTTCGTTAAGTTACTAGAATCAGTTGCAGCCTTGGCTCCATATAGAAAGTCCTCATTAAATGTGACATCTCTGCTTCAGACGACCTTGTGATCCTTCGAATCCCAAAAGCGATATCCCATCTCATATGACCCATAGCCTATGAATGTGCACTTCATTGACTTTGCATCTAGCTTATCTCTTGCAACATCTTTCAACTTAACGTAGGAGTCACACCCAAATTCCCTCAAGTGTGTGAGACTAACTTCCTTCCTTTGCCATTCCTCTTTTGGAATTCGGAACCCTAAAGGCACGGAGGGTTCGCGATTAATTTAAAAAGGCTGCCGTATATAACGAATCTTCTTCCTAAAACATCTTTGGGAAGCCATACATAAGCCTCATACTCATTGTTCTCGAGATCATTCAATGTTCGGTTCCTTTCTTTAACAACACATGATTAGGTGTCATTTTATAACCATTTGGGGTCATTTAAACCCCCTAAATTCATGCAAATGGGATGCCACCAGATTATGTGCTTAATCGTTTATTTTCAGGTTTTTAGCACTTGGATGCCATTTGGAGGAAATACACGTGACTTAGGCTCATTTAGAGAAGAAACGAACAAGATTACAGACTTGCACTAAGATTCACCAAGAAGTATTGTTCTCAGAGCGTGGAGACAGCGTCGCAGGCATAAAGAGACGCCGTCGTAATCTATCTGGTGACGGTGTCTGGATATTGGCGACGGCGTCACAACGTAGCCGACTTAAAGTGGATCTAGAACCATCTACGTGGCGACGACGTCAGGAGCATAAAGCGACGTCGTCGCCACGATATGTCTATATATACAAAACCGATTTTAGGGTTTTAGTGTGTAACTTTTGGGATAACTTTGTATAACTTAGGGAGACGAACCCTAGTCCTTGTAGCAGCTTCATAGGTCATATTTAGGGCCTCAAAACCCTATTGTACTACCTTGGATCCATGTTTTAATTCAAGTAAGGTTATTTATCATTAATCATTCAATATGTCTATGTGTTGTGTGATTGATTTATCTTCTTACTTCCTTTATAACATGCGAGGCTAAACCCTCCTTTGTATTTGCTTATGATTGCATAAAAGTCGGATTGTAGATCCTTTTACTATTGCTTCTTGTTGATGAATGTGCGCGTTAGGCCTTAGAAAACTAGCTTTTGTCTGTATCGCTGTTGACACATCTAGGGAAACACGAGTGCGTAGAAAGGATACCATAGGGTAACAGTCTTCATACTACCTTGCCCCTTATATGGTTGATCCCTCTTAAGGTATTTCACACGCATTTAATATACTCTTAGGGGCCTTGTAATAGTCTTCATACTACCTTACTTGTGCTTTGCCTTAACAGAATATTAAATAGACGACGGATTCGTGTAATTCGTTCATAACTTAGGAAATACTTACACATTACATCACAAGTGTGACAAGGCAACAGGATTAGGAGAAACAATCTGATAAGTAATGCATGATTAAGTAAATACATTTAATTATCATAAAGTTATCACCAGTAGATTAGTTTATCAATTAGTTTAGTTAATAGTTTATCAAACCAACCTCTCAAACCATAGATTTACCTGCTTTCTATAAAATATAAAAACACAAAAATAATCTTCTCTCAACCCCTAGAATTCTGTTAGACCGTGATCAAGCCTTCCCAACCTATTCCCCTAGAGAACGATAACAACCCCCGAGTCTTGCCTATACTACTACTACAATGGTTAGGTACTCTGCCTAGGGAGTTGTAAAACTTCTTGTTGAAGTCCTACGACGACCGCATCAAGTTTTTGGCGCCGCTGCGTGGGGAATAGTTAGGTTTTGATCATAGTTTAACTTAGTTCTACTCGCTTGAATCCTTTCAAGTGAGACTTTAATTTCCGCATATTAGCTTTCTCGTAGTCTATCTTTTCTTTGTGTTAATTGTTTCGTAACCCATTCTTGTCAACCACCATGGGAGACGAGAATCCTATCCGCACTCTTGGAGACTACTCCAAACCTAGCCACGAAGGCTACAGGAATACCATCGAGCTCCCCGTAGGGAACAACGTGGTACCTCTTCGATCCGACACCATCCGGTTGGTGCAAAACGGATGCTCATTCCACGGACTTCGGTCCGAGGATCCAAACCAACACCTTAAGGATTTCCTAAAACTTGTGGACTCACTTGACCTTGACGGTGAAAACAGGGAAAGAACGCGCATGCGTTTATTTCAATTTTCCCTTCACGATCAAGCTAGCAACTGGCTTGAACGTCTTCCAGCAGGATCCATCACCACATGGGAGGATCTTACTACTCGTTTCCTTGCTCAATTCTTTCCACCGGGAAGGACCGCAAAACTCCGCAACGATATCCTGATGTTCCAAGAACATCATGGAGAATCTTTATCTGAAGCATGGACTCATTTCAAGGACTTACTTTAAAAATTCCCTCATCATGGCATCGACCTTTGGCTCTAGGTCTAAATTTTTTATGACCATGTAAATCCTGTCACAAGACGAACCATTAACCAATCGGCCGGTGGTAATTCGTGACCGAAACGCCGAAGAATCCTGGGCATTATTAGAGGACCTCACCCTCTATGACAACGAAAGTTGGAACGACCCAAGGGATTTCGCTAAGCCGGTCAAGGCAATCACTTTGCCTCAAGATGTCTTGAGTACATCCGACCGCCGCCTCATCGAGCTCGAGGATCAAGTCCAATGCTTGATGGAAGCTCACCTTGCTCCGACGCAACCTACTCAAGTGAACAGAATCACTACCCTATGTGAGATCTGCAGTGGTCCCCACGACACTCAGTATTTGATGGAAGATCCCGAACAGGCCTTTGTTGAATATGCATCCTCACGTACCGATGAAGCGGGAGGTAAGTGGTACACTTTTAAGCCAGGAAAAAACAATCTTGGTGACACCTACAATCCGTCATGGAAAAGTCACCCAAACCTTAGGTGGAGACAACCCTAAAATTCCCAAAATAATTTTTCAAACCCACCTAACCGGTTCCAATCCAACGGTTTGATCTCGAATCGTTCCTTCAACAACCGTCCTTAAAGCTTTAGCAATCAATCAAATCTAGAAGGATTAGTATCCCGTTTCATGGCATCTCAAGACGCTAGGCTGCCCAAGTTTGAAGCCGATTTTAAACAGCAACAAAGCGAGATGACCAACAAAATTGACATAGTGTTGAAGGCCATCACAATCGAATAGCAGGAGCACTACCTAGTGATACGGTTAAGAAGCCAAAACTGAGTACTTTCCCAGTTTTGTCTGCTCGTTCATACCCAACAATGGACCCGCAATGCTCAACCCATGTCCATGGTTCGATTAATGCCGTCACGATCCATCCCAAGTAACAAAGCAACTCCCATGACGACAGAACTGAAGTGAATGAGGAAGAAGAGAAGGTCAGCCCAGAAAATATCAATGTCGACCCTTCCACGCCACCCGATCCATCAGTTTCATTTATCATCGAAAAAGTCCTCAAACTCAATTCATTCTTCGAATCGCTCGGGTTGGTTCCCCAATCATCTAGCACCAAACTTGTTTGCACCAAAGGGGATGAAAGCGATGTAATGTTTATTGAAATAGTCAAGAAGTACAACGATTCCCATGAGGAGGAACCCAAAGCAAGAGAACATGAGGTGGAGTATTTCGACATATTCCTGACTAGGAGTGAACTCGGATATCACAAGTACCTCATGTGTGGCCCAATCCCTTCGATATTCCTAAGGAACCCCATCATCACAGAAGGGTGCCCATCAAACCTCAAGATACCATGCAACATTAGGCATGTGCATGTGGAAAAAGCTTACATTGACCCTAACTCCCCTCTACGGATGATGTATAATTAGATCATGAGAAAAACACTTGACCTTAGGGAAAACACGAATAGAGGAGTTAGCAAATTCACAGGAAGGATCAATGGAATGCATGTCTTCGTAGGAAACTTCACCTATATCGTAGACTTCATGATTGTTGAGGATATTAGTTCAATTATAGACCCTAGGTTGTCACAAGTAGTACTAGGGAAACCTTTTGTAGACATATCCAACATGACTCATTACCCACCCGAAGGTGTTGTACGATTCATTAACGGGAGCGATGAAGTTGCCTATAAGATAGAACAATACAACTCACTGTCGGACTTAGAAAAAGAGCACACAAAATCAGTCTACCTTAGGAACAAAGAAGACAAAAAGAGAGGAGTGGAGTATGTAATGAGCAAAATATTAGGATTTTATAAGGAATGCTTTGAGCTTGGAACCGAATATGTGACTGGAATGGACGATGAAAGAGAAGTCACGTAAGAACGTGTGACTTCGAGCATAGCTACAAGACTCGTAAATAAAGAAAAGCACTTTTTAGGAGGCAACCCAATATTTACTTTTCCCGCATGTTAGGAGTGTCTTGTGTTTTAACTCTTTATTATTTGTTTTATTGTGTTTGAATTAGTTGTAATCATGCTTTGTTTGTTTGTAACTTCGTCTTATTTGCAATCAAATGTATTTTGCATCAAAATAAGTGTAGGGGATATATCTGGTTTTTTAGAACCAAATTCAAACATTTAAAATAAATTATTTAGATTAAATCGCGTCAGTTTCGAGTCATATGATTGTAACGACTAATTCCAGGTTTTTATGCAGTGCTTTCTTCAGTTTTGACTTATAAAAATTGCGTGCAGGAAATTTCTCATTAAAAACGAAGAAGAAATTTTCACAGACACTGGAGACGGCGTCAGCTATGTAAAAATTCAAAATTTTTCTAGTATTTCTAAAAAAAAATGTGCAATATTTAAAACTTGTAATTCTTTTGTAAGCCTGTAGAAAACCTATAATTATATCATTACTCTCATTCTATCTTTACAGCTTTCGTAGAGTCGAAACCCTAAATTTTTGTTGTATATATATCTATCATGCCGATTTTATGCTTGGTGGAGTTTTCTTTGTCTATGATTGAAGGTTATATTTGACGAGAAGAAGCTTGGAAGTTCTTAGGAAATTTCATTTGACGACTCTTGGAGGATGATTTAACCAGTTATCGCATGTTTCTTCTCCATTATTGAGCAAACTAGGGGAGTACTAGTTTCTTTTACTTGTTTTCTTTTCCCTTTATTCATTTTTACGGGTACTTCTATAAAACATTAGGGACAATGTTCAACTTAAGTGTAGGGGGAAAATAAGCCTTAGAAACTATTCTTTCATTTGCCATTTGCTTGTTCTTTAAAATGATGGGTAATATATCAAAACATAGCATAAAAAGGTAATTTTAATCAAAATTTAAAATTTTTTATGACACATATAGACGAAAACCGAGTATTAATAGCGTCTCATGGAAAGGAATTTGTATGACTAGCACAAAAACCCTCAAAATTCCACCCCAAAAATGTGAGGTTCACCTTTAGATCTATAGGAATTCGGGTATCCATTATTGATACCCAAGATAGTTTATACCCTTAGCTTGTTCGAGTTAAGGTTCAAATACAGACATATGTGTCTATTCCGTTGTTATGGATGTGTACGTATGATCTAGGTCGCCTTTTCTGGAACATTGGTATCGGTATTAAATTATATGAGTGTGCCAGTAGTATATTAAATTCTAGAACTTGTTTTTGTGATGCATCCCGAGACCGCATAGTGAGTATTAGGATTTGCTTGATAAGAGGCACTAGGATTAACACATGTTTAAAACCTGTAATTGTTATGATGGTCACACCGATCATATAACTATCCGACACCCTTGCCATGCACTCATTTTTAGTGCAGGATATCCCTAGTATAACCCTTCGAGACTATCCTTTTTCACGGCCCTCGTAATTTTCTGGTTAAGCCGGACTATTAATGAAGAGCATTGTCAACCCTTAAACCAATCGTTACACCCAAATTGACTTAGCCTACCTTGTATGTACTCGCTTTTAGTACATTATTGTGTTATTATTGAGTATACGGTTGCTAAGTCCTTATCCTTGTAAATACAGTTTTAGGACGATTGGGATTCATGGCAGTATTTATTTCGCGGAAGAATGGGGAAGAAAAGTTAAATCAATACCTCCATATGTTTGTTAGATAATCTCCATGTTATGTTGATCCATCTTAAATCGGGTCATTAGTTAGATTGTAAATAATCGAGTATGTAAAAGTTCAAGTGTAGGGGTGTGCCTATAAACCCCCATGATGTATTATATGTTTAAGCAATGGCAGGGCAAAAATGTACAAAAAAATTGTATATAAAAAAAAGTAAAAAAAATATACGTGCTGCCATTTGCTTATGTCTATGTTTATATTAGAGTCGAGAAAAAAAAAGAGATTGATGTAGAGTTGTGTAGAGTTTGTATATCTTCGCCCGAGTCTTGGCTTAGCAACCAAACCAACGTGTATTCGTATTAATAATTAGCTAACCCTTCCACTACAAATTCACCCAAAGCCACCCAAATGTATACCATTCGTTTCCGTTTCCATTATATGTTATCTTACACCTACACCCCACAACCCTTTAAAAGACCTCTTAGATAGTAATGAATAATACTTGCGCCCAGCGGTGGAGGTTTGATCCTTTACCAAGCCTATGGTAATTTATATGCTATGACATGTAATGAGTGTTGATTTTCCGTTTCCTCGTTATGTTATAATTTATTATAAACCCGAGTGAAAAAGAGAATCCCAAACACTTATGTGAGGTGCTAGTGTTTGCTTTCCGTGCTTTTAATTACGAGGTCTAGAAGGTTGTGTTGTAAAATACTTTTAAAGAGTAGGTTAAATGACCCTCATATTGCTATTGTCTAGGTAGAAAAGCCCATTTGCTTGAGGACAAGCAAATCCCAAGTGTAGGGGTATTTGATGAGGTGTCATTTTATACACTATTTCGGGGTCATTTAACCCCTTAAATCATGCAAATATGCCCAGATTATGTGCTTAATCGTTTGTTTTCAAGTTTTTAGCACTTGGATGGCATTTGGAGGAAATACACGTGACTTGGGCTCATTTGGAGAAGAAACGGACGAGATTACGGACTTGCACCAAGATTCACCAAGAAGTATTGTTCTCAGAGCGTGGAGACGGCGTCGCAGGCATAAAGCGACGCCGTCGTGATCTATCTGGTGACGGTGTCTGGATATTGGCGACGGCGTCACAACATAGCCGACTTAAAGTGGATCTAGAACCATCTACGTGGTGGGCGTCAAAAGCATCAAGCGACGCCGTCGCGTCGATATGCCTATATATACAAAACCGATTTTAGGGTTTTAGAGAGTAACTTTTGGGATAACTTTGTATAACTTAGGGAGACGAACCCTAGTCCCTGTAGCAGCTTCATAGGTCGTATTTAGGGCCTCAAAACCCTATTATACTACCTTGGATCCATGTTTTAATTCAAGTAAGATTATTTATCATTAATCATTCAATATGTCTATGTGTTGTGTGATTGATTTATCTTCTTGCTTCCTTTATAACATGCGAGGCTAAACCCTCCTTTGTATTTGCTTATGATTGCATGAAAGTCGAATTATAGATCCTTTTACTGTTGCTTCTTGTTGATGAATGTGCACGTTAGGCCGTAGAAAACCAGCTTTTGTCTGTATCGCTATTGCCACATCCAGGGAAACGCGAGTGCGTAGAAAGGATACCATAGGGTAACAGTCTTCATACTACCTTGCCCCTTATATGGTTGATCCCTCTTAAGGTATTTCACACGCATTTAATATACTCTTAGGGGCCTTGTAATAGTCTTCATACTACCTTACTTGTGCTTTGCCTTAACATAATATTAAATAGACGACGGATTTATGTAATTCGTTCATAACTTAGGAAATACTTACACATTACATCACAAGTGTGACAAGGCAACATGATTAGGAGAAACAATCTGATAAGTAATGCATGGTTAAGTATATACATTTAATTATCATAAAGTTATCACCAGTAGATTAGTTTATCAATTAGTTTAGTTAATAGTTTATCAAACCAACCTCTCAAACCATAGATTTACCTGCTTTCCTATAAATATAAAAATATAAAAATAATATTCTCTCAACCCCTAGAATTTTGTTAGACCGTGATCAAGCCTTCCCAACCTATTCCCCTAGAGAACGATAACAACCCCCGAGTCTTACCTATACTACTACTACAACGGTTAGGTACTCTGCCTAGGGAGTTGTAAAACTTCTTGTTGAAGTCCTACAACGAACGCATCACATATTTTGCAATGTCGGCTTTCCTCTTACCCGACACATGTGGAAACTTCAATAAAGGTATGTACATGATATTTGAGCTTTTGGGAACACTCTAAATGAGGTTTAGACTTAGAGAGGAGCAAAAAACAAATCCTCCCATTTTTCTATAAAACTCCAACTCAAATCTTTTATCAAACGCCTCTAGCCTAGGCCGAAACTTCTTTCTAAACCTAGTATGATCATATTTTCAACATACCATCTAATGAAAGTATTTATTTGACCATAATCTGAATTTACGTTGTTCCAAATCACGTAACGGGTTTTACTCCCTTATTGGTCAAACTAAGTCAAAGGTCACTTTGCGTAAACGCATCCTTTCCTGTTATGGGATATGCTTTACTTAAGATGCAAATCACTTAGCTTGTTTACATCAATATGATTAGTGATTAAATCCATTATTGATTATCATGGATTAAAGTCTAAATGACTAATTGAGTTTGTGGTATTTGGAAGTTAATCATACTTTGACTTTTCTCACTTCCTTAAATGTTTTTACAAACTCACATGTATTCCTCACATGTACAAGTCCACACTTTTTATACACAATCCTTCTACC
>BQNB010037453.1:0-49433 GCA_026074375.1 Tanacetum coccineum | reverse complement strand
TGAGGACAATGTTTCATTTTAGTTTGGGGAAAGGAATCTATCGATTTGATGTTACTTGCTTATTGTTTTGTTCTCACGTACCCGCTTTCCCACAAAAATAACAAAAATTTTAAATTTTTCAGTAGTGTTTTAAAAAAAAAAATGTTAAGACAAAAATGTAGTTTTTCCGCTGGTAAGAATAAGAAGTAATTTTTGACCCGATTGTACGTGTTGAGTTCTAGCTTTCTTCCTTAACAATCAATGATGATAGCTTGTGCTAATCTCAAGTAGATTTTAAATATGCCGAGTTGGATTTTATATAGGCTAAGCATTTGCAAATTTCTTTTGTGAAGAACAAGAAATGATAGTGTTATTTATAAGTCATGATGCTAAACGTAGAATAGTTGGTTTTCTTTCAAGCTCATATGTATTAATTATGGCTTTTTCTCCCATTAGCTTGTTTCACTTTTATATGAATGTATAAATAAAGTTGCATGGTTTTTTGGTTAATAATCAGTTAATAGAAGTTTTCTTTAGTTCCTTTGTGATTAGGATGAGTACACATCAGGAATACTCAATTTGGCTTAAAAAATACAAAAAATAATAATAAATAAGTATCTCTGCCAGATTACTTCATCGTGTCGGAGGCGTGGCCGATGTTGGAGTTTTCATATAAGGTAGAGTCCGGTGTCATAATAAGTAGAATAACCTCTTGTCGACTCGCTATCGATGTGGCTTCGAGATAAAAGGCACCGGTTTTACTTATATAATCCAAAGTCGAAATATGTTTGCTACATCTTGTCGGAGGCGTGGCCGATGTTGTAGCCTACTAAAGGACTAAGGTTTAATAATGTTGCTTAATTTTTGTCTTATTTTGTGCCTTAAAGAGCCTAAGGGTATATGGTGCAAATGAGATTGGTTCATTCTTGTCTTAAAGAGCCTTCGGGTATATGACTTAAGTAAAATCCTGAGATACAAAAGTAGGATTTGCGGGAGGAAAAGTAAGTACACAATTAGTATTTATGAGTAGTGTTAGTGTCATGACTTGTAATTAACGATGATCTTGTTTTTAAGCTTAGCATGGGAAAAGTGAAAAATCGGGGAAGATGAAGTTATCTTTTAGACGCTTAATTGTGCTTTTTGTTCTATGATCCTAAAAGTTACCAATGTGGTAATGAAAACATTGCATTATGTCAACACAAATAAATTGTAGTTAATAATCAAGAAAATCCATAAAAAGAGAAAAATCTTAGAAAATGGGAAGTCGGGTGTTTTATAACTTGTGATCTCTTAAACAAAACTCTTTGCTACTTTTCAAAGGTTTAGTTTGGGGAATTTTCGAGGTATTTGGTTATAAGGCATGTGATATTGCGTGAGGACACACAATCGTTTAGTTTGGGGAATTTTGATAAGTGTAGAATACACATATCTATTTATGCTTAAAATAACCCAAATAAACCCAAAACGGATCAAAAATGGCAAAAATGTGCTTGTATCTGAGTTTTATGTGTGCAGGTATGGATATGTCAAATATCACAAGAAATCAGTCAAAAACGAACACGAGAACGGATGAGTGATCAAGAAGCTAAAGAAATCAAAAGCCGAAGCCAGAGAGATCATGCCTCAGCCTTCTACAGTCAATTGCAAGAAACCACAGTCAACCAAACCCAACTCCATTATTTTATAAGTTCAAGGGGTGATTTTTGCAATTAGTGAAAGTTGTTTATAAGCCTTGGAATTGTGCTTGCCAAACACAAGGGCCAGTTATGCAATTCCCTCATAGATACAAAAGTCGCGGGTCATATGAACCGGGTCAAACTACCCAGTGTCCACCTTTCAGCCCGATCCTACCCCAACCCTAACCCGACCAACCCGGCTTATGTTATAACTTTTTAACATTTACTGTGCACTCATTTTCCCCCAATTTCGATTTACTCTCACTCACACACACATGAACACACACGAACACACCCATGAACCCTAGTTTCTTAACCACTCACCCCAATCCTAATTAACCATAGGGTTAATATCCCCCTCACACTCCTTAACCATCCTGTCACCATCAATCATAAACCTTAACCCATTCCACCCTGGCATAATCTCACGATTCGATTGGATGATGTGACGTGTATGATTGCTTTCACTCACATAACTAACACACCAAGCCACATCAATGATCCGTGTGCACCCTCTTTAATCCAACGGCCTAAAAACCATATCAAGGAGAGAGAAGAGATGGAGGGTCAAGATGAAGAAAAGAAGGATCGAGAAGAAGGATGGGAGCTCAAGTTTCGGGTATAAATACCCCCATCATTCCAGCTTCAAGAGGAATAATTTATGTGTGGTGATTTTTAGTTTATTATTGTAGTAGTTTAATTTTTCAATTCAGTTTTCTTTAGTAATGTAATTTCAATTTAATGTTATTTTATTTCGAATTGTAAGAAACTTATTTCAGTATTAATTAAAGTGTTATTTCATATTAAATTGTTTCTTCATTTTAATTCTGTCGAAGAATTTGTGTTTGTGTTTAATGATGAAGGCTTGATACCATCTTTGGAATTGGATGGCTGCTATGGTATCAAGAGGTGTTTTAGATGCTGTTGGTCAGCTTATAGGTTAGTTTAGGTTGTGATTGTGATATAAGGGCTTATGTGGATTAAGCCATAAGCCCACACAGCTTATTGATGTTTTCTTGTTCATGCTAGAAAGCCAAGGTACACCTTATTTGATTTACATTTGTTCTATTTCTGTTTTCTTGATAAGCTGTGGGATTTGCTTAATGTTGATTAAGTAGATTTTGTAAGTAGTGAAAATCTCCCAAGTGCTTAAAATTTGCTTTGTTGATTTAGTTGATAAGTAGATTACTAAGCTTCTAGAGCTTATAAGCTGATAAGCTTATTTAGCTTATTTTAGATAAGTAAAAGTTGAGTTTAAATTAGTTTTAGCTTTTTAAAATATATAGTTAAATTGGTGCTTAAAAAGCTAAGATAATAAGTTTTTTAAATCAAATAGGGATGCTGTGTGTTTAAAAGTTATTAGTGCAGGGGCTGTTTTGTCATTTTTATAGTTTTTGTTGAGTTAAAAGTTTACACAGTTAGTCCTTGTAAGTTTGCAGTTAGTCCTTTTAATTTTCATAGTAAGTCCTTTGTTAGTTTAATTGTTAGTCTGTTAAGTCCCTAGGTTAAGGGATTGTTTCTGCCATTAGTTCAATCTTTGTGTTTTTTTATAAAACTTTATATTTACCCCGCCTACCCTCCACTTTCGAAAATGATGATTTCGGCCCATGTGTTTGTTTGGTAAGATTTAGTTTAAGTTTTATAAAAGTAGTTTTTTTTTATAAAATATAAATTAGGTTTTTAGTTTAATTAGTTAAATTAGTTTTTAATTATTAGTTTAAAATTAGGGCTTTTATATAAGTAATTTTCGCATTTTTTTTCTTTATAAAAAAGTATTTTTATTGAATTTTTTATTTTTAAAAAACTTAATTTTCAAAATTTGTTTTAAACTTTAATTTTCAAACCTTTAGTATTTTTTAATTTTAACCTTTTAAATAGAAAAATTAGTGATAAAAATGTTTTTCTCAACTTTTTAAGTAATTTAGGATTAAGTTAGATTAAAAAGTATTTTTTTCTTAATTTTTATCAATTAAATTTCTATTTTTAGGATTTAATTTAGATTAAAAAAAATAGTTTTTAAGTCAAAAAAAATCCTGAAAGCCTTTAAAAATATTTGTCTTTTTCCTAAAATTTTCTTTGCATTAATTTAGGTTTTAGGAATCTTAGTTTTCATTTTTAAGTTTTTAAATGGCATTTGTTTCTTAAATGTCGCATGTTATTTACTTTTCGTAATTAGTATAATATAGTTGTTTTTAATTGTGCTTTATTTTCGTAGTATTAATTAAATCAAAAATATCTCTTTTGTTTTCAAATCAGGAAATACAAACTTTTATAACGAGGTTTCCATGTGCTCGAGTCATTGGGGAAAACGAGACCCCGGGTAATCATACTTGCCCGGTTTATTATACGTATTTTATATTATATTATATATATTTTTGAGAGTGAATTTTATCAAGGGTAACTTGGTATCTTTCTTAATTACTCTCGGGATTATATTATTTTATATTATATTTTACGTGTGTAAACTGCTCAATCAGTTTTTGGCGCCGCTGCCGGGGACTTGTGTAAGCGATTCCTTTGTTTTGTGTTTGTCGATTTGGTTTGAAGATCTTGCGTCCTCGAAAGTTAAATTTTTGTATAACTCCAAATATCCAAAAAAATAAAAAAAGATATACAAAGTAAAAAAAAATATATTTTTCTTTTCTTTTTAATATAAGTAAAAGGATAAACAAATAGGAAAATCAAAAAAAAAAAAAAAAAAAAAAAAAAATTGTCTTTAATTTAGAAAATAAATTCACCATGTTGGTTAACGACACCAAATCAAATTAATATCTTTCCATTGAGATTTATCAATTTCAATTTCCGGTGATTGCAATTGTTCCATTCATAATCAAGATTTAACATTGCCTTTTGTGTTCTACGAAGTACGGCTCACCTTGAAAAGTAATTTTCAAAGTGATTACCGTGAAGATAGTTGAATTATTTGGTTACGTCTCTTTCGTGAAACCGTTTTAAATTTGGTTTAAAAAAAAATAAAAAAGTAAAAAAAATTTAGTGTTTAGTTTTGCTTTTAATTGTTAATTTTTCTTTTTATGCGCACTCGTTCACAATCTCGTAGACGTCGTCAAAAAACAAATTTCCGGTTGAACAATTGTTGAACAAAACGTTTGTTCAATGCGACATCGAACGCTGGCCCAAATGTTACAAGCATCCCATCGAAAGGGGTATGAAGAATGTATAGTTGTTCCACCGATCATGCCAACAATTTCGAGCTTAAGCAACCGTTAATCCATCTTGTGCAACGCAACAAATTTAGGGCAGGCAAGATCCCCACAATCCCCTGCGATTTTTTAATAAGGTCATTCAACGTTTAGACATCCTGACGTTCCTGAACACTTGGTTAAGCTTTTGCTTTTCCTTTTCTCTAGACGGGTGAAGCCCGAGATTGGGTTAGACAAGAACCACAAGATCAATTCTCTCATGGGAGACCTTGTTTTCAAAATGCACTAAAACCAATACTTCCCACCTTCAAAAAACAACTTACGATCGGAATGAGGTTCATTACTTTGTATCAAAAAACCAACGAAGCCTTAATGAAGCATGGGACGTTTAAGGGACTCCTTCAGCAATGTCCTCTCAATGGCTTTTCGGTAATCCACCAAACTCGATACTTTTTATAATTCTTTGAATTCAGACAAAAAAACAAACAGATCACGATGCCATAGATTTGCAGCAGGTGGCCATTTCTTGGACAAAATGCCTCAAGAAGGTTTGCAGTATTGAAGAAGTCAAAGTTCGTTACGCAATGAAGTCGTGCTAAGGATTCAGAGTAAGTACGGTTACTCCTCTTTCTAATTCTTATCTTCTACTAATTCTTTCGATATGCAACAAATTGACCGCTTCTCTCGAGGATAAGATGACTATCAAGATGAACCAAATGATGAGTCAAATGAAAGCTTTAGTTGTTACTCCTGCACCAGTCAAAGCAGTTGAGGAAGTTTGTGTCACTTGTGGATCAAATCACAATTTTAACCATTGTCCGTTAACTCGAGGTGGAAACGATTTTCCCGTTTTTCAAGATAACATCCAACAATTTCAACAAAATAAACCGCAGCATTGGAAATTTTCTTCTCAAAGAACCATATACCTTCAAATTTGGCAAGTCAGGATGTAGACCACGGGTTTCAATCAACCAAATGTCCAAACCAACCAAAACCGTTATCAAGGGACCAATTCTAATTTCAACCAAAACCGTGGAGGAAACTTTAATCAAAACCGTCAAAACAACCAAAATCAAGTTTATCAAGCTCCACCATACCAAACACCAACCAATCAAGTTTTACCTTACCAACCTCCAACAAATAGCGTTTTGAAAACAGATTTTGAAAGTTACGTCAAAGCAAATGATGCGATATTGAAGAATGTGCAAAATCAAAATCAAGGTTTGCAAAATCAAATGGCAAATGTTACAAGTTTGTTAACAAGCCTTTGCACCAAGATTCATGATTTCGGCAATCCCAATCAAGCTTCAAAGTTAAATACTTTACCAAGAAGTCCATTCCAAATCCAAGGAACGAAGCCAGGGCAATAACAACTCGAAGCGGAGTTTCTTACGAAGGGCCATCCATTCCTATGCCTCCTCCATTTGTTAATCCGGATGTGGTAGAGGAGACGTCAACGGATCATGTCCCACCTCCTCTAACCCAAAAAGTTCAAGAGACAAATTCTCAAACAACAACAAAAGTGAATCAAGAGGGAATTGTCAATAATCCTAAAACATATGAACTTAAGCTTCCTTACCCGGAAAGAAGAAATGTTGAAAAAAGGCAAGAAAAAGATAAGATTCAACTTCAAAAGTTTTGGAAAATGTTTAAACAACTTCATTTCAATATTTCTCTTGCGGATGCATTGATTTTAATGCCAAAATACACCAAAATGCTTAAAGATCTTTGCGCTAATAAGGAAAAACTTGAAGAACTTGCTAATACTCCGTTGAGTGAAAATTGTAGTGCCGTAATTCTTAAGAAATTACCCGAGAAATTGGGAGATTCTTGTCGATTTACCATACCATGTGATTTTTCAAAGCTTAAATGTCAAGGTTTAGCCGATTTAGGAGCTAGTATCAACTTAATGCCTCTCTCGGTCTTTCATAGGTTAGGTTTTACCAACCTCGAATCAACCCAAATGACTCTCGAGTTAGCCAACCGTCAACTTTGTCAACCGGATGGGATTTGTAAGGATGTGCTTGTTCCCGTAGGAAAGTTTACATATCCGGCCGATTTCGTAGTTGTTGATTACGTTCCCGACGAACAAATTCCTTTGATTCTCGGAAGACCATTTTTACGAACCGCTCGAGCTTTAATTGATGTTTACGACGAAAAGTTGATCCTTCGTGATGGAAATGAAAGTTTAACGTTGAACATGCAAAGTGAAAAATCGAAACTTAATGGTATTCAAAAAGTTGAATCAATCAACATGATTGATATTTTTAACGTTCCGAATTACATTGGTTTTAAGGATTTATCTTGCCTCAGATGTTTTAGTGGCAGTCCACCTATTCCTTCGATGGATTGCCTTTCCTAGTTCTTCTCCGATAAAGACTAGTGAGTCTACTTCCGCGGAATCTCAACCGATGAATACGCTCTTCCATAACTCAATTACACACGGGTGAGGATGTTCATTCTTTAAAAAGAACCTGCCCGAAGATACGTTTCGAATTATTTCAATCTCTTTTCGTTCGATGATAACTTCAATCCGCAACGTGAATCGCTCTTTGAAGAAAAAATATAAGGACGTCGGAGATTACAGTCTTCTTCTTCCTCCACACTTACTTCACCAGAAAGCAAGTGAATTTAGACGATTATCTGAAAAAGATTCGATTCCACGGGAATGATTTACCCCTCCCTACTACCTTGAAGTTTTAAGTAGCACCTACTTCCCCTTACTCTCACCAAGAGAGAAGGTTTGTTTATGGAAAACGCCGAAGTTTCTTCTCGTTAGTCCGATTTGCTTTGGAAATAATGGAATCGAATTGCGATTAAGGAAAAGATAATTTGTCTCTTGGAAGTTCTTACATAAGAAACCAAAAGACTCTTTCTGTCCTCAATGGAAATTGAAGAAAATCAAGGAACAAGAAGAGAAGTTTCAATGTGATGTTCAAATCCATACCATTGTCATGCCAATTCGACATTACTTTTGGATAATCCAATTTATGTTGAATATATTTTTCCAAACCAAAGGATTTTGAAAAAGGACTTACCCTTTTCATTTAACTCATACCTACCACAAGTTTTTACCACATCCTTCTTTAGATTCCGACTCAGCTTTCACTCGGAGTTGTGGCTGTGTTATCTTGAATTCTCTCGGAAACGAGGACAAAGTATTCAAACCAGGTATACTAGTTTATCATGCCATTCATGATAAAAATCTTGTAACATTGGAGGAGAATTTAAAAGAGAACATTTCCTCCGGGACTCTTTTAGTTTTCAAAGAACCATCATTTTTTCTACCTCCGCCAGAACCTCCAGATGAATGTTTGAAGAATGTTGTGCTATTTCTACCAAGATAAGCAGATGTTTCCTTTACTGTTAAAGATTCCTTTGCATTATTCCTTTGGAATTTTCTTCATTCGTTCACTTTACACAAGGCATCCACCTATGATTTTCTTTTCAAAGTGTGAATTTTGTTTTAGATCCCGGACTCATACGTTTCATTAATCCAGCGGCAGTTCAATGAACGTTTTCTATTTGTCTACTAAGGAAACTGAATCAGGGATCGGTCGAGCTTGCGACTCGGTAATCAAAAACAAGCCTCGCTTCGTGGGGTGAGTTACCCCATGCTTATCCTTTTTCTTTCTATTTTATTTTCATTTCTATTTTCTAACCTCAATGTGTTGTGATGTTGAGGGGGGGGGGCCGCCATCCTCTTTGTTTCTCGTGGTTGTAGTCTGTTGTTGTGATTTGGCAGGATTAACCCATCATTTCAAGAATCTCTCCGTGTTCGATGCCTAATCCGAGCCTCGAGTTTCTCATCCTTTGTGTGAAATTAGTAGGGAGATCAATATCCTTTATTATTATCGGATTACGAATTATCTTTGTCTACTTAATAAATCGGCTTAGTTTTTCGTAGGATCCGAACTTGACATTGTGGACACTGTTTCATTTTATTTTGGGGAGGGTATCTATCGATTTAATGTGCTTGCTTTATTGGTTTTGTTTTTCACGTACCCGTTTTCCCTACAAATAAATAGCAAAATTTAAAATTTTCAGTTTGTTTCATATTAAAAAATTAATTATAATGTGTTAAGACAAAAAAATGTATGTTTTCCGTTGGTAAGAACCAGAAGTAATTTTGACCCGATTGAAGTGTTGAGTTCTAGCTTCTCCTTAAACAATTAATGAAGATAGTTTATGCTCGTCTCATGACATGTAGACTTGTATCTTAGAAAATGAAGCTTGTGCTAAATCTCAAGTAGATTTTAAATATGCCGAGTGGATTTTATATAAGGCCTAAGCATTTGCAAAATTTCTTTTGTGAAGGAAACAAGAAATGATAGTTGTTATTTATAAGTATGGTATTAAACGTAGATAGTTGGTATTCTTTCAAGCTCATATATATTACTTGTGGCTTTTCTCCCATTAGCTTGTTTCACTTTTATATATAATGTTTAATAAATAGAGTTGTATGGTTTTTTGGTTAATAATTAGTAATAGAAGTTTTCTTTAGTTCCTTTGTGATTAGGATGAGTACACATTCAGGAATACTTAATTTGGCTTAAAAATAAAAAATAAATAAGTAATCTCTGCCAGATACTTCATCTTGTCGGAGGCTTGGCCGATGTTGGAGTTTTTAGATAAGGTAGAGTCCGGTGTCATAATAAGTGAATTAACCTCTTGTCGGATTCGCTATCGATGTGGCTTTCGGAGATAAAAGGCACCGGTTTTTACTTATATAATCAAGGTCGAAATATGTTGTGATCTTGTCGGAGCGTGGCCGATGTTGTAGCCTACTAAAGACTGAGGTTTTAATAAGTTGCGTAATTTTTGTTCTTTTTTGTGCCTCTAAGGAGCTAAGGGTATATGGTGCAAATTGAGATTGTCATTCATGTCTTAAAGAGCCTTAGGGTATATGACATGAATGGTGCCTTGCTTAAGTAGCCTAATAAAAAGCCAAATTTTGGTCGCCTCGATGTGGACTTTATTCTTGATTGCATTTGATCTTTTGAGAAGGGCTAGGAGCTAATTATTGCGTTCTTAACCATTGCACTTTATTTTCTGAATTAATAAGTATCGAAACAAAAGTCTTAAAGAGCCTTCGGGTATATGACTTAAGTAAAATCCTGAGATACAAAAGTAGGATTTGTGGGAGGAAAAGTAAGTACACAATTAATATTTATGAGTAGTGTTAGTGTCATGACTTGTAATTAACGATGATCTTGTTTTTAAGCTTAGCATGGGAAAAGTGAAAAATCGGGGATGATGAAGTTATCTTTTAGACGCTTAATTGTGCTTTTTGTTCTATGATCCTAAAAGTTACCAATGTGGTAATGAAAACATTGCATTATGTCAACACAAATAAATTGTAGTTAGGTAGTTAATAATCAAGAAAAATCATAAAAAGAGAAAAATCTTAGAAAATGGGAAGTCGGGTGTTTTATAACTTGTGATCTCTTATCTCTCTCAAACAAAACTCTTTGCTGGGGGGGGGGGGGGGGGGATACTTTTCTAAAGGTTAAGTTAGGGGAATTTTTGGGTATTTGGTTATAAGGCATGTGATATTGCGTGAGGAACACCATCGTTTAGTTTGAGGAATTTGATAAGTGTAGATTTCACATCTCTATTTATGCTTAATTTTACACCTAAATAAACAAACAGATCAATAATGGCCAAAATGTGCTGTATCTGAGTTTTATTGTGTGCAGGTTTGGATATGTCAGATTTCACAAGATTAAATCAGTCAAAAAAACGAACACGAACGGATGAGTGAGTCAAGAAGTAAAGGATCTCAAAGCTCGAAGCTCAGCGAAATCATGCTCAGCTTCTACAGTCAACTGTAGTTATCCCACCATTCAACCAAAACACAAACTCTGGTTTTATAAGTTCAAGGGGTGATTTTTGCAATTAGTGAAAGTGGTTTATAAGCCTAAGAAAAGTGCTTGCCAAACACAAGGGCCGGAAATGTAATTACCTCAATGTTACAAAAAGCGCGGGTCAAGTGACCGGGTCAAACTACCCATGGACCTCCTCTCATCCAATCACAGCCTTAGCCCCAACCCAATTACCCGAACCCTAACCCGACCTAACTTACCCTACCCGGTTAAACACTTATACCCCAATTACACTTACTGTTCCCTCATTTACCCCAAATTCGATTAACACTCACTCACACACACATGAACACACACGAACACACCATAAACCCTAGTTTACAAACCACTCACCCCAATCCAAATTAACCATAGGGTTAATGACCCCCTCACAATCCTTAACCCATCCATCACTTTCAATTAACCCCAATCCCAAATCCACCGTGGCTGAAAGTAGCATTGTGATTGGTTGATGTGACGTGTGTAAATACTCTCACATATCTAACACAACAAGCCACATCAATGATCCGTGTGCACCCTCTTTAATCCAACGGCCTAAAATCCATATCAAGGAGAGAGAAGAGATGGAGGGTCAAGATGAAGAAAAGAAGGATCGAGAAGAAGGATGGGAGCTCAAGTTTCGGGTATAAATACCCCCATCATTCCAGCTTCAAGAGTAATTTTTAGGGGTGATTTTTAGTTTATTATTGTAGTAGTTTAATTTTTCAATTCAGTTTTCTTTAGTAATGTAATTTCAATTTCATGTTATTATTTTTCGTATTGTAAGAAATTATTTCAGTTTTAATAAAAGATTTATTTCATATTAATCTGTGCTTCATTTTAATTCTGTTAAAAAAGTTTGTGTTTGTGTTTGTTGTTCATTCGATCAAGGCTTGATACCATCCTGGAATTGGATGGCTGCTATGGTATCAAGAGGGTTTAGAGCTATTGGTTAGCACATAGGTTAGTTTAGGATTGTTGTTGGTTCGATATGAGCTTATGTGGATTAAGCCATAAGCTCATAATAAGCTGTTAAGCTTTCCTGTTTAGCTGGAAACAAAGGTACTTTTCATTCTCTTTAAAGCTTCAATAAGTTTTATTTTTTTTAAATTCTGTTTTCTTAATAAAGCTTTTGAATCTAGTTGATAAGCAGTTTAGATAAGCTGCATTGAGTAAGCAGCTTTTAGTTTGATATGTTAAATCTATCTTGTGGTTTTGAGGTATTTGTTTAATCATCCAAGGTTATAGTTTGAAAGATAATAAGCTGCTGAAGCTTTTTTATAACTTATTCAGCTTATTTTAAATAAGTAGAGTTAAGTTTTATTCTTAAAAAGCTAAGTTAATAAGCTGATTAAAATGCATTAAGGATGCTGATTGTAATTGGTTAGGTGCTGCAGGGACCTGTTTTGTCAATTTTTATAGTTTCTGTTAGTTTAAATTTACACAGTTAGTCCTTGTTAGTTACTCTGTTAGTCCTTAGTTAATTACATAGATAGTCCTTAGTTAGTTTGATTGTTAGTCTAGTTAAGTCCCTAGTTAAGGGACTATCTCTGTCAATTGATCAAACTTTGTGTTTTTTTTATAAAACTAAATGTTTAGCCGCCTACCCTTATCTTTCTGTTTCGTCTCTTTTAACCCTTGTGTTTGATTGATTTAGTTTAAGTTTTATAAAAAATAGTTTTTTTTTAATAATAAATTAGGTTTTTAGTTTAATTAGTTAAATTAGTTTTTAATAAATAGTTTAAAATTAGGGCTTTTAATAAAATTAATTTCTGCAAATTTTCTCTTTAGAAAAAGATTGTTTATAGAATTTTAGTTTAAGTTTTATATTTTTAAAAATTAATCTACAAAAAAAAAGAATTTAGTTTTTTAAAAACTTGTAATTTACAAACCTTAGTTTTTTTTTTTACCTTTGTTAAATAGAAAAAATAGTGATAAAAATGTTTTTCTCATCTTTTATAAGTAATTTATGATTAAATAGCTTAAAAAGTATTTTTCTAATTTTATCAATTAAATTTCTATTTTTAGATTTAATTTAGATTATTAGTGTTTACATTCATATAAAAATCCAAAAAGCCTTTAAAAAATATTTTATAATTTTCCCTAAAATTTTCTTAGCATTAATTTAGAATTGAAATTTAGTTTATAATTTTAGATTAAGATTGCATTTGTTATTCTATAAATGTCGCATTTTATTTATTTTCGTAATTAGTTTGATTTGTTAATTAGTTGTTTATGGTGCCTTTAATTTTAGTAGTAATAATTAAATAAATATAACTCCTTTTCTCATTCAAATCAACCAAACTTAAACGAGGGTTTTCCATGCACGAGTCATTGGGGAAACGACCCGGGTGATCATACTTACCCGGTTTAATATACGTATTTTATATTATATTATATATATTTTTTGAGAGTGAATTTTATCAAGGGTAACTTGGTAACTTTCTTAATTACCACGGGATTAATCTTATTTTATATATATTTTAACGTGTGTAAAAACTTGCACAATCATTTTTTGGCGCCGCTTCCGGGGATTTTGTGTAAGCATTCCTTCTTTTGTGTTTGTCGATTTGGATGAAGATCCTTTCGATCTACGAAAGTAAATTTTGTCATAAAATCAAAAATCCAAAAAAATAAATAAAAAAAAAAAAAAAAAATAATTTCCTTTCTATTAGTAATAAGTTAAAAGATAAAAAAAAATAGAAAAATCCCAAAATATAAAAAAAATTGTCTAATTCAGAAAATAAAAATTCACCAAGTTGTTAACGAACCCAACAAATAATATCTTCCATTGAGATATTATCATTTCAAAATTTCCGGTGAACTTGCAAATTGTATCCCAATTCGTAATCAAAGATTTAAACACTTGCCTTTTTGGTCTCACGACGAACGGCTCACCTTGAAAAGAAATTTTCATAGTTGGCTACCGAGAATAGTTTGATTATTGGTTTAAGTCCATTCCTGTGTAACCGTTTAAAATTCATTGCTAAAAAAAAAAAAAAAAAAATCCAAAAATATTTTTATTTCCTTTTGAATTATTTTCAAAACCTAAAAATATTCTTCTTTTTCCTCTTATTCGTTTAATTCTTTTCTTCTTAATCCTCTATATTGTTTAATTCTTATGGCGTCTCATCGTTCAAAATCCCTTTACGCTATCAAAGAGTGTTCGACTTGTGGAAGTTTGTACACTAAAGATTGTTGTTCGATAGGGAGTCTTAATGATAAAATCCTTGTTTCTGAATCCGACTCTTCTCCGTGTTGTGCAAGATGTGGAACCCCGGTTGATGGTCCGAGTTGTCGTGGATGTGCATTTTTACGAAAGAAATTCGATGAAGATTTGCTTGCCAAAAGAGTGTTGAAAATGGAATTTTCAAAGACTTTCAAAATACTTCCGAATCATCCGACAACAATACCAACGTTGTTAATGCTCTTCGAGAGCCATGCGTTGTCAATCAAGACCCCGGTGAAAAATCTTCGCAAGATCCTCCACAGATTGACCATAATTGTTGTTATGAGTGCGGTTATTCATCAGATGGAATTTTTTGTCGACAATGCATTTGTAAATCTTGTGGCAAAGGTGCTCATTACGGTTATAATTGTCCACCAAAAGTTCCGATTAAACTCTAATCCAGACAGCAATCTAAACATTAATGAGCCCCACAGATTTATGCAATTAATCACCCGAACTCAATTATTAAGCTAAAATTCATTCGCTTGATTTCCAAACCCGAATCTTTCTATAATAATTCTCCAAATATTGTTTTACCCACCTCCACAACCCCAGTTTGAGACTTACTTGTGTGAGTTGTGTGGAAATAATGCTCATTATGGTTATGATTGTCCTCCACAGTTCCCGGATTGACAATGAACAGAGCGGTTACAATCAAAACTTTAGTATACTATATCTACAAAATTCACCGAGTTTTTCTCAGCAATATCTTTGTTGTGCTTATTGCGGAGGTCCTCACCATGATTATCAATGTCAACCGATCAATGAAACTTGCTATGAACCTAATCCGAGTTATGATTATTCCGGTTTTAACCACCCACAACCTCCGCAGGACTCCGTCTATCGACAAGAAGCTCTTAATAAAATTCTTAAAGAGTTTGAAGAATTAAAACGAGATCAAAGAATGTTAACGGAATTAAAAAAACAAATCGCGGAAGAACAAACGGTTAAAGGGGATATGAGTATCGAGGAAATGAGGCATGAGCAGCAATTGGTTGATCGCAAAATTAAAGAAATCACGAATGATTTGGGAATTAGAAGATTTCGAGGAGAGGAGATTGATGAAGAATATGAGAGAGATTGTGAGATTACAATTCATAAGCTTAAGCAAGATTTTAATGTATGGGGAAGCGAAGTTCGAAAAAAGGAGAAAGCTTACGAAGATGAAAAGTATGCTGCTGCCTGTCGTTACATGCTTTCTGTTACTTGTGATGACGAGGATGATTATATTCCTTTAGCAATCACAACCGACTTACCAATCGAGGAGCCCGATAATTCTCTAAATATGGGGGATGAGCATCTCGACACTATTCCGGCAACGGAATCGGACGAAGTAATAAAGTCTAGTGTTGAGAACCTTGTCCCAATCCCAAGTGAGTTCGAGGGTATTTCCGACGATTCGTGTGATGTGCCTATTTGTGATATTGGTCGTATTAATGTTGAGTCCGATTTTGTAGAATCTTTGATTAACCGTGATACTTCGATTGATAATTCTTCTAAGATCGACCCTATTCTCGAGAAGTTCGCCGGTGAACTTGCTCATATTGCTCCAATTCCACCGGGAATTGTTGAAGCCGATTTTGATCCAAATGATGATACTTCGAGTGATGACGAAAAGTTTTGAGGACACGCAGTACATTAGACTTAGAAGAAGTCGAACATGAGAGAAAAAAGTTTGACTAGAAGATATTTTCAATCCAAGACGTTATTCTTCGTGAGAAATTATTAAACGTCCATCGTCTTATTTCTAATATCAAATCTTTGAAAGTTAACTCTACTCCGGATCGTGTGCTCGAGTCTCCTTCTCCATTTCCTATCCCCGTCGTGGATAGTGATGCGTTCTTTGAGGAGTCCGATACTTCTTTTTCTCATTTGGATAATTCTTTACCCGAATTCGAGACTTTTAGCGATCATTCGGAAGAGACGAGAAGTGGCAATACCACTACTCATGCTAATTACTCTCTTCCCGAGTATGAGTCATTTTATTTTGATAATCCGTCCCATTCCTACGACTCCACCAGAACCTCCGGATATTGAGAAATGTTTTGAACCCAAAGCGGGAATTTTGATAATCAAAGAGTTTAAGGTGTTTCTAAATCTCAGTGATTATTAAGACCAGTATCTACCCAACCTTGATTTCATGATTTACCCTCCATTTCCTCAATATGACTCCAACGAAGAAGAGACACCATTTTTTGACCCTGGCATAGACACATTCTAAAGACCGGTGGAATTTTCTAACAGTATTTATGTTTCTAAGTATTGCTCTCCCTAAGGACAACTGAATTCAGGGATCGAGTCGAGCTTGCGACTCGGTAATCAAAAACAAAGCCGCTTCGTGGGAGTTCACCCCATGCTTATCCTTTTCTTTCTATTTTATTTCTATTTTCTAACCTCTAATGTGTTGTGATTGAGGGGCCCATCCTCTTCGTTTCTCGTTGTTTGTTGTCTGTGTTTGATTTTGGCAGGATTTACCCAACATTTCAAGAAACCCTCTCGTGTTCGATGCATAATTCCGAAGCACTCGAGTTCTCAACTTTGTGTTAGAAATTAGTTGGGGAGATCAAAACCTTTCATTATTATCGATAAACGAATTATCTTAGTCTAACTAAATAAACGGCATAGATATTCGTAGGGACCCGACCTTAAACATTGAGGACAATGTTTCATTTTAGTTTGGGGAGGGAATCTATCGATTTAATGTGCTTGCTTATTGTTTTGTTCTCACGTACCCGTTTTCCCACAAAAAAAAGCAAAAATTTTAAAATTTTCAGTTTTATTTCATATTAAAAATAAAAAAAATAAAAAAAAAATAAAAATAAAAAATAAAAATAAAAAAAAAAAAAAATGTGTTAAAGACAAAAATGTATGTTTTCCGTTGGTAAGAATAAGAAGTAATTGTTTTTGACCCGATTGAACTGTAGAGTTCTAGCTTTTTTTCCCTTAACAATTATGAGATATTTTATGCTAGTCTCAATGACATGCTAAGACTTGAATCATTAGTAAATGAAAGATTTTTGCTAATCTCAAGTAGATTTTTAAATTGCCAAGTTGAATTTTTATATAGGCAAAGCATTTGCAAATTTCTATTGTGAGAACAAGAAATGATAGTGTTATTTATAAGTCATGGTATTAAACGTAGAATAGTTGGATTTCTTTCAAGCTCATATGTATTAATTGTGGCTTTTTCTCCCATTAGCTTGTTTCACTTTTATATGAATGTTTAATAAATAGAGTTGTATGGTTTTTTGGTTAATAATTAGTTAATAGAAGTTTTCTTTAGTTCCTTTGTGATTAGGATGAGTACACATCAGGAATACTTAATTTGGCTTAAAAATACAAAATAAATAAGTATCTCTGCCAGATTACTTCATCGTGTCGGAGGCGTGGCCGATGTTGGAGTTTTCATATAAGGTAGAGTCCGGTGTCATAATAAGTAGAATAACCTCTTGTCGACTCGCTATCGATGTGGCTTCGAGATAAAAGGCACCGGTTTTACTTATATAATCCAAAGTCGAAATATGTTTGCTACATCTTGTCGGAGGCGTGGCCGATGTTGTAGCCTACTAAAGGACTGAGGTTTAATAATGTTGCTTAATTTTTGTCTTATTTTGTGCCTTAAAGAGCCTAAGGGTATATGGTGCAAATGAGATTGGTCCATTCATGTCTTAAAGAGCCTTAGGGTATATGGACATAAGGTGCCCATGCTTAAGTAGCCTAAAAAAGAAAGCCAATTTGGTTGCCTCGATGTGGACTTTATTCTTGATTGCATTTGATCTTTTAGAAGGCTAGGAGCTAATTATTTGCGTTCTTTTACCATACACTTATTTTCTGAATGAATAAGTACGAAACAAAAGTCTAAAGAGCCTTCAGGTAATATACTTTAAGTAAAATTCTGAGATACAAAAGTAAGGATTTTGCGGAGTAAAAAGTAAGTACACATTAATATTTATGAGTAGTGTTAGTGTCATGAACTTGTAATTAACGTTGATCTTGTTTTTAAGCTTAGCATGGAAAATGAAAAATTCGTGGGATGAAGGTAAGTTAATCTTTTAGACGCTTAATGTGCTTTTTGTTCTTATGTCCTAAAAAGTTACCATGAGGTAATGAAACATTGGACATTAGTCCACACAAAAAAATTATAGTAATATTAATAATCAAGAAAATCCATAAAAAGAGAAAAATCTTAGAAAATGGGAAGTCGGGTGTTTTATAACTTGTGATCTCTTATCTCTCTCAAACAAAACTCTTTGCTACTTTTCAAAGGTTTAGTTTGGAATTTTTGAGGTATATTGGTTTTTATAGGCATGTGATATTGCGTGAGGACACACAATCGTTTAGTTTGGGGAATTTTGATAAGTGTAGATTACACATATCTATTTATGCTTAAAAAGGCCCAAATAAACCCAAAACGGATCAAAAATGGCAAAAATGTGCTTGTATCTGAGTTTATTGTGTGCAGGTATGGATATGTCAAATATTGCAAGAAATCAGTCAAAAACGAACACGAGAACGGATGAGTGATCAAGAAGCTAAAGAAATCAAAGCCGAAGCCAGAGAAATCATGCCTCAGCCTTCTACAAAGTCAACTGCAGCTTCCACAGTCAACCAAAACCAACTCCATTGTTTTATAAACACGAGGGCTGAATATGCAATTTGCCCAAAGTTAATTATAACTTGGAATTATGCTTGCCAAACACAAGGGCCAGAAATGCAATTACCTCAAAGATGCAAAAAGGGCGCGGGTCATGAACCGGGTCAAACTACCCGGGTGTCCACCTTTCAGCCAATCACAGCCAAACCCCTAACCCAATTCAACCCGATCCTACCCCAACCCTAACCCGACCAACCCGGCTTATGTTATAACTTTTTAACATTTACTGTGCACTCATTTTCCCCCAATTTCGATTTACTCTCACTCACACACACATGAACACACACGAACACACCCATGAACCCTAGTTTCTTAACCACTCACCCCAATCCTAATTAACCATAGGGTTAATATCCCCCTCACACTCCTTAACCATCCTGTCACCATCAATCATAAACCTTAACCCATTCCACCCTGGCATAATCTCACGATTCGATTGGATGATGTGACGTGTATGATTGCTTTCACTCACATAACTAACACACCAAGCCACATCAATGATCCGTGTGCACCCTCTTTAATCCAACGGCCTAAAAACCATATCAAGGAGAGAGAAGAGATGGAGGGTCAAGATGAAGAAAAGAAGGATCGAGAAGAAGGATGGGAGCTCAAGTTTCGGGTATAAATACCCCCATCATTCCAGCTTCAAAAGGAATTAGTGGTGATTTTTAGTTTATTATTGTAGTAGTTTAATTTTTCAATTCAGTTTTCTTTAGTAATGTAATTTCAATTTAATGTTTTTTTATTTCGAATTGTAAGAAACTTATCTCAGTATTAATAAAAGTGTTATTTCATACTAAATTGTTTCCTCATTTTAATTCTGTTAAAAGAGTTTGCGTTTGTGTTTGTTGTTCATTCGATCAAGACTTGATACCTATTGGAATTGGATGGCTGCTAGGTTATCAAGGGGTTTAGGGCTGAGGGTCAGCTTATAGGGTTAGATTAGGATTGATGTTTTTGATTTAGGGCTTATGTGGATTAAGCCATAAGCCCACAATAAGCTGGTTACTTTCCTGTTCTAGCTGGAAAGTCAAGGTACACTTTAATTGTTTACATTTATTCTTATTCTGTTTTTCTTCTTCGAAATAAGCTGTTAAGTGTTATTAGAGTTAAATAAGCTATGTGGTTTTGCTAATGTTTGATTAAGCATTTTATTGAGTAGTTAAAAATCTGTCAAATGCCTTTTAGTTGCTTTGTTTGAATATTAGTTGAAAGTTATTACTAAGCTTTTAGAGCTTATAAGCTTAATAAGCTTATTCAGCTTATTTTAAATAAGTAGAGTTAAGTTTTATTCTTAAAAAGCTAAGTTAATAAGCTGATTAAAATGCATTAAGGATGCTGATTGTAATTGGTTAGGTGCTGCAGGGGCCTGTTTTGTCAATTTTTATAGTTTCTGTTAGTTTAAATTTACACAGTTAGTCCTTGTTAGTTACTCTGTTAGTCCTTAGTTAATTACATAGATAGTCCTTAGTTAGTTTAATTGTTAGTCTAGTTAAGTCCCTTTAGGTACCTATCTCTGTCAATTGATCAAACTTTGTGTTTTTTTTATAAAACTAAATGTTTAGCCGCCTACCCTTATCTTTCTGTTTCGTCTCTTTTAACCCTTGTGTTTGATTGATTTAGTTTAAGTTTTATAAAAATAGTTTTTTATAAATAATAAAATTAGGTTTTTAGTTTAATTAGTTAAATTAGTTTTTAATAAATAGTTTAAAATTAGGGCTTTTAATAAAATTAATTTTCTGCATTATTTCTCTTTATAAAAAGAATTTTTATAGAATTTTTAGTTTAAGTTTTATATTTTTAAAAAATTAATTTTCAAATTTTAGTTTTTAAAACATTTAATTTTTCAAACCTTAGTTTATTTTTTTTTAAACCTTTAATAGAATAAATTAGTGATAAAAATGTTTTTTCCCAACTTTTTTAGTAATTTAGGATAAGTTAGCTTAAAAATTATTTTTCTTTAATTTTTATCAATTAATTTCTATTGTTTAGGTATTAATTTAAATTTTAATTAGTCGTTTAAATTCAATAAAATCCAAAAAGCCTTAAAATATTTTAATTTTCCTAAAATTTTCTTAGCATTAATTTAGAATTGGGAATTTAGTTTATAATTTTAGGATTTAGATTGCATTTGTTTTCTTAATGTCGCATTCATTATTTACATTCCGTAATTAGTTTGATTGTTAATTTAGTTTTTTATGGTGTCCTTTACTTTTAGTATATAATTAATTCAAAAATATCTCTTTTCTTATTCAAATCAGGATCCTAAACTTTAAACGAGGTTTCCATGGCAGAGTCATTTGGTAAACATCCCGGGTGATCATACTTACCCGGTTTAATATACGTATTTTATATTATATTATATATATTTTTGAGAGTGAATGTTATCAAGGGTAACTTGGTGACTTTCTTAATTACTCTCGGGATTATATTATTTTATATTATATTTTACGTGTGTAAAACTTGCACAATCATAATTCATAATCTGAAAAAATAAAATGAAAAAACGAAAAGTAAAAATTAAGAATCAACCTAACAATCAAGCCAATATATAACCAACCAATATGTTCATGATAGAAAATCCCAGGGTAGCCAATATGTTTAGGCTGGAAAATCTAAAAGTAGCTAACAGGCTTCCAAGAAAAGCATATACATTCGGCCACTAACTTTTAAAATAATGTTAAAAATGTAAATTTTTTAGTCATTTTTACCCACTAATAGATCCTACTATTCCTCAAGTATTTTGATTACATAACAGCTTAGAACTTTAAGATATAGAAACACAATTTATACCGACAACATGATCTTGTGAAATATATTAGTTTAATCATTAGCCCCTTATATGTTATTAGAGTTCAAAAGTTTACTAAATGTTGAATGTCCAAAATAGTCATGACCAAGTTTAGATCATATTTACGACAATTACATACAGAAAGTTTTGATGCCTACTCAGAAAAACTTATTGTGCGATACTTTCGCTTCAGCTCTTTCCTTCCTTATTTGTTCAAGCTCTGCCATAAGTGCTTATGTGATACAACCACCAAAATGCAGAGTTTCGTTATGAGTCACATCCAACTACAAATAAAAAACAATCAACTAAAACTGTAACTGGAAATCCAACATACCTGATTCGTGATTAGTTTCGATCTAGCCTTTGTGTAGCATCATAAAGTATCGGCAAACCTAGTTAGATTCAATCGAAAAAAATAAAAATAACAATTACATTATGAGAATCTAATAGAAAAAATTACCTCTGATGATGATTCTGATGTTGGTGAGATTTTCATGTGAACGATATAGCAGGATCTATATGTGTTATTTTTTTAACTCCACAAAAAGAATTCAAATCAAAATGCCGTGATTTATGGGTAATACGATTTGAATTTGTTTTTGCGAGTATGTAATTCGAGAAGATACGTAGTTTTGTGTTTTGGTTTGATGGAATGATCTTTAAATTATCTAAAAAGATTTTGTAGATTATGACCTTATATAATTTAATGTGTTAACCATATCGCAGAATATAGACATGTCCTACTCTTTGTGTGTTTGCTGTTGCTGAATTCAAATCATCATGGAGCAGCTCAGCTTCACGATAGGTGATCGACCCATAATTTTCCATGGCCCCACCCGAGAAATCAGGAACAAAAATAAAAAACTTAAATGAAAAGGGTTTGCTAACAGTTTTTTATTTGTGTAAATACATAATCAAAACAAAGAGATGAATAACCTTTGTTGGATATTAATCGCAAGAGTGATAAAGAATATGTCATTGAGATATGGTTTGTGACTTTGAGAGGTCGTCAGTTCTTTTGAGGATTTCGAATGATCTAGTAAAAAATAGAGATATCTACATAATACAAATGATTTCATATATCTTTTCTAAATATTTTCCAATTATCAAAATATTTTCCAAATTTATCTCAAAAGAGAATTTTTTTAAAAGCATAACATATTTGATTTTTTATTGTATATCACAACTTCTAGCTTGCTCCATTGGTTGAGGTGCTTGTTTGTGAATTAGTAGACACAGGTTCAAATCTTGCCATGGACATAATTTGTTATTTTTTAAGATACCGAATTTTAAGGCTCATAATTTGCAAGTTCGAATATTTAAAATGTAGATATATATAAAAAAATAGTAATGACATGGCATCCATGATGACATGGCGTTATGATGTGGCATAAAATGGTCAAATGCCTCCTGTTTGGCCTCCCTGTTCTTTATTTTTATGTGTTGTGCGTGTGTATATATTTTTTATATATATTTTATACTATATATATATATACATATATATATAATATATATATATATATATACGAATTCAGTATATAAATACTTGATATCAAGTGTCAGTCACTTGTCAGCAAACATTTATGCAATCAATAGCATCACATAAGGTCAATGTCTAGGATCGAGAAGTGACGTTGCGTCGGGGCGGAATATCGGACAAGCGTATGAAAAGATACTCGTGAAAAATTTCGACAAACAGTTGTTGAGTCTAATAGTTTTGGTAGTAAAACTGACTTAGTTCGATTCAAAACAGTTGTAGTCCAAGTTTTGTAAAACGACTTAGTTCGCTACAACTCGTGCTCTGATACCACTCTGTAACACCCCCAAAATACAATACGCAGCGGAATACAATATTTGGGGTGCTACTTCATAATACATGCACACGAGTCCCAGTAAACGTTCAATGATACATTTATAAAACCAAATTTATTTTCTTTATGTGAAGAACATCAGAGTTACAAGGTCCCAATCAAACTTAAAAACTTCATTTCAAAAAGTCATAATACGACTTCCTTTCCAAAGCATCCTTTTGTTTAAATAAACAAAACATTTCACCGAGACACAGTCCTTGGTATCCGCGTTCCGTCCCATTCAAGCCATCAGTAGCACCAGTACCTGAGATACATGCTTAAAAACGTCAACGAAACGTTGAGTGAATTCATAGAGTTTATAACAACAATCAGAACGCAATATTTGGTTCCACAAAACACGTATGACTGCTAGCAAGGCAAGCCACACAATATTTCCATCTTACATGAGCCCGTGTACCGAACCTTAACACATTTTATCATGATAGACAAAAATTAGTGACCGGGTAGTATTCCACCACCCCTTTCTCAATACAAAATGTCCGTTACAGAGTGTTCACCATCGGATCCAAACATCGGACAAGGTTGTCAAACCCAATAGATATATTTAATGTATTCAGCGTTTACCTCCTCGGTAATTAACGAGTGCACGGTCAAAGGCATAAACTCATAGTATGGAATCATATCACATATCAAAACACATTGCGTTCACTTTTCAAAACAAGCATGTATCCCCCTCGCGGGTTTTAAAACATTTAAAACAGTTCAAAAGCGAGGCTATGAACTCACCATGATCTAAGCCGAAGATCAAATAACCAAAACAATCCAAAGTCGTCTCAACAACGAACTCAACCACGACTTATAATTTATGTCGCTTAGTTATTATACCGTAAGATACGATCGAATAGTGTGTGCATCGTAACTATTGAAATAGTATAAATATACATACACATATGATGAGAAATCCACTTGCGCGTCCTAGATCCTAAACCTCACATAATTGAGTTATGATCATTCCTTTTTATTACACGTTCGATACTTTATCAAAAACTTTTTATTTTCGGAAACTTTCTATTTTTAGAAAGTTGCTATTTTTGGAAAGTTACCATTTTTAGTAAGTCCCGTCATCTATTTATATTTATAATAATATATATTTATTTCGTCGTACATTCGACATCTAATTTGGTTATTAATTACCCATACCGGGATTATATCCCGATTATTACAAAAGTTGCTATTTTTAGAATCAACTCCATCGTAACAATCGTTAAGTCTAAAATGTTATACTCGTAATAATAATAGCGTTTATTAATTTTATAAACACCCAACAAGTCTTGTATTAACCCGTTGACTTTCAAAAGTCAACGTTGAACTTTATTTGACTTTGACTATATATATACAAATTCTCTAAATATGACCCGCTCAAAACGACCCATCATATCACATTTTCACGACTCGGACTCTAAAGAGATGTTATGCAAAACGACGTTTCGGACAACTTTTTAGTTATAGCCGAGACCTGAAACTCAAAGGGAAATGACCAAAATGCCCTTGCAAGTTTCTGCAGGAACTTGTTATATTTTTAACATAAAGCGGAAATTTGACTTTCAGTTTGACCCGTTATTACGCGATTTTAAAACTAACAAGCCTCGCGGCAAAGTAAAACGACATTCTGAACAACTTTCGTGTTTCGCCGGAAGGCCGAAACGGACTCGAAAGTACTCAAATCGGCCATTTAAAGTTCTGCTAGCAACTTAATAAATTGCAATAGCTGTTTGAAAATTTACAAGTTTTCAAATCTTGTTTTCGTCGTAACTTCTTCGTTATTAGGAGTTACGGGGCGTTCGAATTACCGAAACGATCGTAAAAATACCCTCTACCATATTTTCTAAACCAAAATCAAATTTTAGAAAATCTCGAACCTCGTTTTCCGCGCCAAAGTTTCTGCTCAGAATGTATACGTTACAAAACACGCCAAAATTCATTTTTGACCCAAAATTGGCCTATAATCAATATTCAACTCACTCAATCATCCAATAATAAAATCTAACTAGACAACGCAAGATTCCACGGATTTCATCACATGCAATCATCGAAAACCAATCGAATCACAAAAATAAAAATAGCACAAGTATAAGATATACTTACAATGCTATATAAAGCAAGATCGAACAAGAAAAGTTTTCGTCTTGTTCCTTTTCTTTTCTAGCCGTGGCTCAGACCAACCCAAAAACCAAAACCGAACTTTTTCCATTTAAACTGAGCTTCTAATAACGATTATCTAGCTTCGGTAAACACCCCCTTTTAAACCGAAAATGTTTGAAACTAACCCGAACTCTAACTCCAAAAATACGCCTTGCATGTTATATATTTTTTGTGGAAACGTAAGAAATGACGAGGGGATTAAGAAAATATAAGTTGATCGGATTGCATGTAATTTTTCTAGCGACCACGGCGGTTTCCGGCGACGGTGACCGACGGTGATGTTTTCCGGTGGTGGTTTCCGGTGAGAGTGGAGAGAAAAATATAGTGTGTGTGTTTTATTAACTAGAAAATGAGAAGTAAAAGGATATATATAGTATATCACTTTGTTCACTTGACACAAATAGTCTCTCCCTCTTTTTCTTATTTGATTTTTGACACATAAATGTTTTTCTTAAATAAAAACCGACAACCATGGCTCGGGATTATACTTTCTTGACTAAATTTATTTCCGTCATACTTAATTTGGTTTAAAATATTTAATAAAATATTAACTCACGTCAAAATAAAGTTTTGACTCGGTTTCGGCTAACTCGGGAAATAATGTCGGAGTCCAACGAAATTTGAATTTCGAAAAATATAAAATTAACGGGGCGCGTCATAAATTTTTGTGAAGCCCAAAATGTTCAACGGTCCCGCGGTCAAACATTGACTCGTAAATCGACAAAAAATAATAATTTCTCAAATCCGTCGTAATAAAATACGAAAATATTTATTTTCTACAAATAAAATTTTAAATGTCAACGTTCGTTCACATGAACTTATAAAATAATAATTATGACTTCGAATACGTGATCGTCATACTCGTCGTAAAACTCGGGTTGTTACACTCTTACTCCTAGATTGAATTCTTTGTTTTTCGCTCGGATGATAGCATCAGCGGTGTGCAGAAATGGTCATCATAAAATGATAGGAACTTTGTCATCCTCCTCCATTTGTAGGATAACGAAATCGGCCGGGAATACAAATTTCCCAACTTCGACGAGCATGTTCTCCGCAATTCCCATCGGGTATTGGTAAGTATGATTGGCTAAGCGGATACTCATCCTTGTAGGTTTCAAGGTGTTTCCCGAGTATGAGCATATAGTGAATATGGCATCAGGTTGATGCTTGCGCCAAGATAGGCCAAGGCGAGATATTCAATTGATCCGGCTATGGTGCATGGGATCAGAAAACTTCCAGGGTCACCTAGTTTAGGTGGGTGCTTGTTTTGAAAAATCGCGAAGCATTCTTCGTTTAAGAAGTTAGTAGAGATTTGCTCCATCTTACTTTTGTTGCTCACGACATCTTTCAAGAATTTCCCATAATTGGGCATACCAGCTAGGACATCTACGAGTGGTACGTTGATCCTAACTTGTTTGATTAGATAAATGAATTTGGCATAGCGTTCTTCCATCTTTTCTTTATGTAGGCGCTAAGGGTATGGAATTTTTGGCTTATACGCCTTTAGTGGTGGTGGATCAAATTTGGTTTGTTTGGAAGAAGACGGCTCTACTTCCTTTTCGGCTTCGTCAACCTCATCTTCACTATCATCGTGGATGACGATGGTTTTAGAATTTGGGTTGACCGACGGATCATATGTCAAACCACTCCGTGTGAATATGGCATTCACATGCTCATTCCGAGCGGAGGGTGGACGATAAGGTTTATCATTCGTTGGGTTGGGTTTTGGATTGGTTTGGGTGTTACTTGGGAGCGAGCCAGTTGGTCGAGTGGAACACTGGTCGGAAAGTCGACCAAATTTTGTCTCGAGATCCTGAATCGAGGCTTGGTGATTCTTTTGTCCTTGCTTGACTTTGGTTTTAAGATTGAAGAATTGATTTTTGACAAATTCATTCGATGATTTTTAAGCAACCATGAACTCGCGCATGGTTTTTTTAAAGTCAGATTCGTCGAACTTCTTTTTGGGTGTTGGTGAAACGGAAGGTGCGTCTTCTCGAGGTTGCGAGTTCCTGTTTTCATCTCTTGGTTGACGATCCTAATTTCTGAAACTACTATCATAGTAGTTTCCTCGATATCCTCCTCCTCGATAACCTCTGTAGGCATAGTTGGCTTCTTCATCCTTGGGACCTCCCATACGCTTGTCGTCACACTCCGACGATGGGTGAGGACCACCACAACTATTACATTCGTCTCGCATCTCCTTCATTTATCCATTGATATCTTTGAATTGTGATTCCCTATTTGTGGTCAAGGATTCCATCTTTTCCATTAGTTGGGAATCGTTGCTACTTTTCGCGAAGGCAACGGTTTTACGGATGGGTTTAGCTTTCATGTCCTTAGACCAATCGAGTTTTAAGAGCACACGATCTTCGAGCAATTGGTGTGCTTCGTTAGGGGTTTTGTAGAGAAAGATTCCTCCGGCATCTAGGATAGCTTGTGTGGCTTCGTCAAGTCCATGGTAGAAGATTTGGATTATGGTTCCTCGTCCTAAACCATGTCCTTGACAACTACGAAGTAAGTCTTTAATTCATAGCCAAGCATCTACAATAGATTTGTTGGGATGATGGGTGAAATCTCTAATTTCTCCCATGAGTCGGTCGAACATTACGGGTGGAAAGAATCTGCTTACAAAAGCTTGTCACATTTGTTCCCAAGTAGCGATAACACCAGGACTTAGTTCGTTGAACCACACCTTGGCATCACCGGCGAGGGATGATGGAAAGAGTTTGAGTTTGATTGCGTCCGCATTGGTTGTGCTATATCGGAACATTCCACAAATCTCAACAAATTCAGTGATGTGCTTGTGCGGATCGACCAGCGCACGTCCGTCAAATTGTCGGTCTTTGATCATCGAGATGTGATGACCTTTAACGGTGAAGTTGTCTCCAAGGTCAACCGCGATGATAGCGGCCCCGGGAGTGGGTGCTACGGCTCGGTTGTTCCCCCACATAGGTTGATCGTCAGCCATAGGGAATGGTAGATCAAGAAATGGGTTGTAAACAACTAAGGCTTCGAAAATGTTCTCAAAAGGTGGGTAATTAACTTTAGGAATTTGGTTTTCAACGGGTATGAATGGGTTTCCTCTCTTCTTTTTCTTCTTGGTAAGGTTGATGAAGCGTTTGGGTTCGGAATAAGGAGTTGTTGGTTCTTGTCCCGTAGAACGTATGTTCATTCAAGAACAAGATACAACTAGGAATGAATTAGAGTAGCTTTTGCTTCTCGAAAAAGGGTGCAAAAGGCGTACAAGAAAGTGTTTCGGGCTGCTCAGAAAGCCTCTAGCCAGGCAGCTGAGACTGCCAGCCAGGCGGCTGGTGGTGGTCTGGTGGTCGCGAGGGACGAGCCGACCGGCTCGGTTGGTCAGCCTGGCGGCTGGCTTGTTCTTGTGAAAAGAAAACTTAAAATTTTTTAGAAAACGAGATTCAGGAGTCTCGGATTGGTTTAAGAACAAAATTTAAAACTAAAACACGATCAAATCCCTGGCAACGGCGCCAAAAACTTGATGCGTGTGATACGGATAAGTTTTAAATTTATAACACGGATACCGAATTTCTTAGCAACACATACGAGCAAGTGTACTCGTCCGTTGATAGCAAGAGATTGTATGGTAAGCCGAGATCGTTCGCGGGGATTAGTGTGTTTAGATGGTTTAAACTTCGGTGCTAACAATTCTAACAAGCAAATAATGAAGATTATAAAGATTCAAATGATTTAAAATCTACACTTGATTAAACTAGTTTGGGAAATCCGATTCGTATAATTGTGATAAACATTTTATCATGTTGATTATATGAATTAGATGGTGATCTAATCTATTGTTTTCAAAACCTTCAATCTTCGTCAAGACCTTAAGTGACAAAAACAAGCTTTATGTTCAATCAATCAATTCAAGACTACTTCATGTTTTAACTAGTTTTATTCACGGTTCGTTTCACAAACATGATAACACCAATAATTATGATTCTTATTAGATCAATCCGCCTAAGAAATGGTCAATACAAAAGGTAGCCAATCATAGACAAAAGGAAACAAATGATTGATTAACAAGATCCCTTTCGTCCTATGATATGTTTAACAATCAATCTGGGTTGATAAAACAATGTCACAAGAATCAATAGTATAGATGGATCTTAGAAATAGCTTAAAATTGAAGAAAACATGTTATAACAATCATAAACGAATCATCATTCCACAAACATCATTTAACCAAATGTGTATAAAGATACTAGCCACTCATAGCAATCAAATACATATTTACATAAATTAAAGGATTCATAAACATGATTAAAAGATTCTTACAAAGTATGTAAAGATTACAAGAAATGAGGCTTGGATGCCTTGAAGAATTCTTGATGTTCTTGACCTCCTAAGATAGCTTCTTTCTCCTTCAAAACTTCTGGTAATTCCGTGATTCTAAGATAGGGTTTATGCTTCAGAGAGTAGTAGAGACTTTGTATTGAGATTGATAGGAGTAAATGAGATTTGTTGATAATCAAAACACTACCAAAACAAACACCCTATTTATACTACAAACAAAGCCTTGGGGTATCAATGCTTGCCTTGGGGCCTAAAGGGTCATAAGAGCCAGGAAATAGGGTCCTAGATCATTCTTCGATCATTCAAGGAGCTTCAAATAAAAACTGGGTAATGTCAGACTTGAGGGGAACCACCCACGCTGAGGTCCTCAGCTAGCCGGCTGGCTTGTCGTCCCTCGGAGAGTGTCGCTTGACTTCCGCGAGTTTAAGCTCTCTGATTAAATCGTGTTTGGTCGTGGGTCTTTATACTTCAGTAATACTTGGTTTAGGCTCATCCTTGGGACTTGGAAGCTCGAATGGTTGGCTCTTGTACTCTTGAAATCCTTCCAATCTCTAGCCTTGATTCAGGATTCTTTGTACTTGTACAAAACTTGATTTCTTCGTTCTTTTCTTCGCTTTTCATGTACTTGGCTAAAAATAAACTTGCAAACACACTTGATACAATAAAGTAACAAAAACATAGATAAATAGCCAAATAACATATACAAAAGTATGAATAACGCTACTAAAACATACTCAATTTGAGCGTTATCAACATACGTCGAACTATGATCAACTTTACGCTTATCTTGAACAACATAAGGCACATGCTAATGAATCTCCTTAATGCGTGAAAGATTTCTAGACCCAATTGCCTTAGTTTCCAACTATCATCCATAACAGTCTCCCTTCAACAACTATCATTCGCATACATACCACTCCTCTGTATCAAGGCAACCAGCTTTACTCTCCTATTTCAAATGTGTTACTCTCCTCCACCACAGCCAAATTCTTATGGAGCACCTCATCATCCACAACAATACCCAACTACTTATCCAACTAACCTAATCCATACTTAACCTTTTGTTCCTCAAAATGCGTATCCACCTCCAAAAATTTCACAACCACCTCAAGCTGATTTTCCCCAAATAGACTCAGGTCTTGCTGTTCTAACATTCCTTCCTGGTGATGACCCAATTGCTTGTATGAACAAAGCTTTGGCATTTTTGTCAGCTGTGTTTACACCACGTTATCCCTCAACCAACAATCAACTTATATCTTCTTCCAATCTGAGGAATCAAGCCACTTTTCAAGATGGTAGAGTCACCGTTCAGCAAGTTCAAGGAAGACAAGGTCAGAATGTTGTCAGTTTAGGTTTACAAGGGAATGCTTCAGGTTCAAGGGGAAATACATCAGGTCAAGTAAAGGTTATCAAGTTCTATAATTGTCAAGGGGAAGGGCATATGGCTAGACAGAGTACTCAGCCAAAGCAAAGAAGGGATGCGACATGGTTTAAGGAGAAAGTATTGTTGGTTCAAGCACATGCTGAGGATAAAAAATTGGATGAGGAGCAGTTAACATTTCTAGTAGACCCTGGAGTTGCAGATGGTCAAGTGGCTTAAACAATCACACACAATACAGCATTCCAAACTGATGATCTAGATGCTTATGATTTCTACTGTGATGATAACTCTTTATCCAAAGTGTTTCTTATGGCCAATCTCTTAAGTTGTGATTCAGATGTTCTTTCTGAGGTTTTCCAAATTGTTCTGTGGTATTTGGACTCTAGATGCTCTAAGCATATGACCAGAAACCACCCTCAGCTCATCAATTTCGTCAATAAATTTCTTGGTACCATCAAGTTTGGTAACGATCAGATTGATAAGATAATGGGTTACGATGATTATTAGATTGAGAATGTTACCATTTCCAGGGTTTACTACGTTGAGGGACTCAGACATAATCTTTTCTCCGTTGGTCAATTATGTGACTTCGATCTTGAAGTAGCTTTTTGTAAATACACATGTTTTGTTCGCAATCTTGAAGGCATTGACCTACTCACGAGATCTCGGGGAACTAATTTGTATACATTGTCCATTAGCGATATGATGAAGTCTTCTTCAATTTATCTCTTGTCAAAGGCTTCTAAGACTAAGTCTTGGTTATGGCACCGATGTTTGTCCAACTTGAACTTGCAACCAATAAACACATATTGGCTAAACAATTCTTGTTTAGATTAACTCCTAAACTAAAAAAGATCACCTGTGTTTTGCATGCTCATTGGGAAAAATCAAGAAACAATCTCATAAACCAAAATCTAAAGACACCAACCAAGAAAAACTTTATCTTCTACATATGGATCTTTGTGGGCCAATGCGTGTTGAAAGTATTAATAGGAAGAAATATATTCTAGTAATTGTTGATGATTATTCTCAGGTTACATGGGTTAAGTTCTTAAGATCGAAAGATGAAGCACCTGAGTTCATCATCAAATTCTTGAAAATGATACACGTTCGCCTTAATGTAACTGTTAGGAATATTCGCACAGATAATAGAACAGTTTTTGTCAATGAAACTCTGCGTAGCTATTATGAAGATGTCGGTATCTCTCATGAAACATCTGTGGCGCATACTCCGCAACAGAATTGTGTTGTCGAAAGACGAAACCGGACCTTAGTAGAGGCTACTCACACCATGTTGATTTATGCTAATGCACTATTATTTCTATGGGCCGAAGCAGTTGCCACAACTTGTTACACCTAGAACCGTTCCCTGATACGTCTTCGTCACGGAAAAACACCATATGAGCTATTGCATGACAAAAAAACTAGATCTTTCCTATCTTTATGTATTTGGTGCACTTTATTATCCACCTAATGACAGTGAGGATTTGAGCAAACTAAAAGCTAAAGATGATGTTGGTATTTTCATTGGATATGCTCCTGCAAAGAAGGCTTACCGGATTTACAACCGACGTACCAGAAAAATTATGGAAACAATACATGTAGACTTTGATGAGCTGACATCGATGGCTTCTGAACAAAGTAGTTCAGGACCCGCACTTCATGAAATGACTCCTGGAACACTTAGTTCAGGACTCGTTCCACAACCTCCTTCTTCAACACCTTTTGTCCCACCAAAAAGAAATGACTGAGATACACTGCTTCAACCATTGTTTGATGAATACTTCCGTCCTCCACCATGCGTTGATCATCCAGTTTCTAAAGTTGCTGCTCCAGTTCCTGTTGTTTCAACCAGTTCACCTTCCTCGACATCAGTTGATCAAGATGCACCATCACCAAGTACTTCTCAAACTCAACAAGAATCACCATCCTATGTTATTCCTCCCGGTGCTGAAGAAGTAAATCATGATATTGAAGTTGCACACATGGATAATAATCCCCAATTTGGTATTCCAATTACAGAACCAATATCTGAAGAATCCTCCTCTCATGTTGTTATTCCAAATAATATGCACTCAGTCAATCAACCACCTGAATACATCAGTAAATAGACCAAAGATCATCTGATTGATAATGTAATCGGTGATCCTTCTAGACCCGTCTCCACTCGACATCAACTACAAAATGAAGCCTTGTTTTTTTATTTCGATGCTTTCCTTTCTTCCATTAAACCCAAGAGTTATAAAGAAGCATTGACAAAATCCTGCTGGATTGAAGCCAGGCAAGAAGAACTCAATGAGTTTGAACATCTTGAAGTTTAGGAGCTTGTACCTCGTCCGGATCGTGTTATGATTATCACCTTGAAGTGGATATACAAGGTTAAATTAGACGAACTAGGAGGTGTGTTGAAAAACAAGGCTCGGTTGGTAGCGAGGGGATATCTTTAGGAAGAAGGCATAGACTTTGAAGAATCTTTTGATCCAGTTGCACGACTCGAAGCCATCTGTATCTTTCTTGAATTTGCTGCTCACATGAACATGGTCGTCCATCAAATGGATGTGAAGACTGCATTCTTGAATGACATATTACGTGAGGAGGTTTATGTCAGTCAACCGGACGGGTTTGTAGATCTAGAGAATCCCAACCATGTGTACAAGATTAAGAAGGCTCTTTACGGGTTAAAGCAGGCACCAAGGGCTTGGTATGATTTGCTCTTATCATTTATATTCTCCTAAAAGTTCTCCAAATGAAACGTTGATTCTACATTGTTCATCAGGTGAGAAGGCAAAGACATCTTACTCGTACAGATCTATGTAGATGATATTATGTTTGCCTCTACTAAACCTGATATTTGTGAAAAAAATTATGTAGTAATGTGTTTAAAATTTAAGATGTCGATAATGGGCAAATTGTCATTCTTTCTAGGACTTCAGATTTCTCAAAGTCCTAGAGGCATCTTTCTTAACCAATCCAAATATGCTCTTGAGATAATTAAAAAATATGATATGGAAACTAGTGACCCTATGGATACTCCCATGGTAGAGAAATCCAAACTAGATGTAGATCCACAAGGGAAAGAAGTTGATCTCATATGTTATCGTGGAATGATTGGCTCCCTTATGTATCTGACTACCAGTCAACCAGACCTTCAATTTGTTGTATGCATGTGTGCCTAGTATCAGGAAAATCCTACCGAAAAGCACTTACATGGAGTTAAGTGAACCTTTTGATACTTAAAAGGAACCATTAACATGGGTCTATGGTATTCGAAGGATTCCTGTATTGCACTAACAGCTTTTGCAGACGCTGATCATGCTGGTTGCCAAGATACTAGAAGAAGTACATCTGGAAGTATGCAGCTATTGGGTGATAGATTAGTGAGTTGGTTATCAAAGAAACAGAAGAGCACCGCCATATACAGTACATAAGCTGAATACATTGCTTTGTCAGGATATTGTGCTCAAATACTTTAGATGAGATCACAATTAACTGACTATGGCCTTGGGTTCAACAAGATACCTATGTACTGTGATAACAAAAGTGTCATTGCTTTATGTTGCAACAACGTCTAACATTCCCGATCCAAGCATATTGACATTAGATACCACTTCATCAAAGAGCAAGTGGAAAATAGGGTGGTTGAACTATATTTCGTCAGAACAGAATATCAGCTGGCAGATATCTTTACCAAGGCATTGGGACGAGAACGACTTGACTTTCTTATTAACAAGCTTGGAATGAGAAGTATGTCTCCTGAAAGGCTGAAAAGTCTGGCAAATGAAGAGGACGAGTAATTTTGGTAACTCGTTATGTATCATATGTAAATATATAAAACAAGAAAAACCCAAAAAGATTTTCATTTTTAATAAAAATTTTATAAAAAAGAAAATAGAAAATTAAAAAAAACCAGAACATACAAAAATAAGTTCTTCATGACATGTCTTCTGAAAATTGATAATATTTATGGCTTTAGAAATGTCATTCAATAATGATACGAATCTGTAAATAAAGTTCGAGCAAAAGTTCAAATGTTTTCAAAACATGTCATCTGGCTTGCTATTATTTCAGATAGCAACCCGATCTTCAACTTAAAGGCAAGTATTTCGCCAAAAAGAAAACTTGACCTCACAATGGGAAATTTATTTCTCTAAGGTATAAATTACTTGATATTCATACAAAGGCTTGTGTTTACTTTGCAACACAACCCGTGCTTCCTATATCAAATGAGTGTACGTGTCAGTGCATTTATTTATGTCAAACGAGAGAAATCTTGTTTTTATTGGTGTTGTTTTTGAAAAATAATTAATCATCTCAGTTTTTTTATCAAAAAAGATTTTAAAATAATTTTCTATCACTCAAACACTGTCTACGGCTCTTTAAATAAAAAACAAGACATTATTTGAGGGGGAGAAATTTTCAAATTCTTTCAAAAGTCATCTCAAAATAAAAGGAAAAGTTTTTAACTATAACAGATCATCAATTAAAGGGGGGTTAATATAACTTGGTTAAACTTAAGGCTAAAGTTTAGGGGCTCATTGTGTCATTAATATAACTTGGTTAAACTTAAGGCTAAAGTTTGTAATGGAAATAGAAGGAGTGTCGAAGAACAAGAACCATTTCTGTCATTTTTTAAACTTAGGCCAGTTATACCCCTTGAATACACAAACCGCACCCTCACAACTTTAAACTCAAATCAAAAACACTTATTTCCCTCTCTATACACATTTCGCACGCATCATCTTTGAAACTCAAAACTCATGTATAAGATTTAAGGTACATTCCTATACGTTTAATAACCCTTTAACATGACTTTGGCGAAACGAATTAGACTAAAACTCCTTTTTACACGCGAAAATCAATGAAATTCGATTTAGGGTTCATAAGTAAAAGGTTGAGGTTTTCTTTAATTAGTTGAGGGGTTTTGATCATTAGGATGCGTTTAAGCTTAGTGTGAAATAGGGTTCATAAATTAAAAGTTGAGATTTCTTGTAATTAAATGAGGGGTTTTGTTTGTTAGGATGTTGTTAACACTCGTCTGAAATAGTTTTCCATTTCGTTAACTCATAAGTGAGATATCTTGATTCTTGTGAGCTTGAACTATGTGAAACCTATGTAGAATGTGTGTTTGATTGTGGGTTTAGGGTAATTAGCATCATTATAGCCCTCTAACTTGTTTTTGATTCCTAAGATCTTTTTACATGGAAAAGGTGGTTCGTATGTGCATTAGTTCTAATATGGTTATAAGGTTGCTCATGTGATTCGATTTGTGTGTTGGTTATTTGTAATGTGTCCCTAAGTGTGTATTTCTTGCCTCCTAGATGTCCCTTATTCCATTTGAATGGTGTTTCTTCTTTGCCTATGCTTGACAATTGGTTAAATATGCTCGTTTGTAGTCTAAATATTGTGTTTAATAATTCTGTGATGATTCTACATAAATTATGATGTTAGGAATAAAATCTTGAAGTAATTTTGATTGATAAAATCTGAGTTATGGATTTAGCAATATGCATGCGAAATATGTTAGTAATGAATCATGCGAAACATGTTGAAGCATAACTGTGCGAAATATGTTGGGTAATGAATCATGCGAAACATGTTGAAGCATAACTGTGCGAAATATGCTTGTTCTGTTTTGTGCAAAATATGTTAGGTATATTTTGTGCGAAGTATGTTTTTGTTGTTCTGTGCGAAATATGTATGCTATGCAAAACATTACAAGTGTCACATTCCATGCAAAATATGTCAAATTTATGAAAAGAAATTCTGCCTAAATTTTCTAAAAATTTGTGAAAATCTTGTGTGTTATGTCATATTTCATATCCTGTCATGTTTGTTTGTGTTTTTTGCTCTCTAATTGATAATTTGGCTTAGGTTCGCATAGAGGGTCTTGTTGACTTTGACTATTGACCTTAGTTGACTTTAATCATAGAGTGTCTTAATACAGTCAGTATTACATGAAACCTAGTCTCAGATCTTTATCTAAAATCAATCAAATCATCAAGGATAACCAAATTAGTCAGTAGAATATATATGTTGTGTATATAAATTGTATTGGTTCATTCTTAAGCAGAATCATAAATCCACAAGAAACTCAACAATTGATTGCTCGTGATGAGAAATGGGTTCCTTCTACTGAAAGGGTCAAGATAAGCCCTACTAATATTAGACTGGAAACCACTATGCATCAGAAGGAAGAAACATTTCAAGTTATCATTGATGTGATCAAGAACTCCACATGCTTCAAGGCATTCACTATCTCTGTAGAAGTCCCTGAAATCTTTATGCAGCTGTTCTGATACACTGTTACGAATGTCAAAGACTTATAACGCCCAAATTATACATGTTTTATATGGCGTTATTTGTATATATTTATCATTTCTCATGAAATTTTGATACTTAATAGCTTAAAATTGCTTGCAGGTTCACTAGAAGACATCCCGAGGTTAGATACATCCAAATCAAATACTTACACGTTAAAGAACACATCATTCAAGAAAAGAACAACAATCAAGCCCAAAGTGTCAAATGTGCGCCGCACTTACCATTTGTGCGCCGCACTTACCTTCAAGTCAAAGACAGTCAAAAACGAATTAACTCAACAACTACGCCGCACAATCTTTTGTGTGCGCCGCACTTCTCATCTGATATGAAGAATTTATGAAGACTTTAATGCCGCTGCATTTACACTCTAAGTACACTGCACATATTCTCTAATGTACCATACTTACTCAATAAACATTTAATACTTGTGCATTTAATCACCAAGTGCGTGCGCCGCACTTTCACCCGAATTTCAGCCTATAAATAGAGCCACAAAATCTTTCATTTGGATATATCTCTTAACACAACAAAAACACATGCATTCTCCATATCCCACACAAACCCTTTCTCCAAGAATAAACACTATATCTTTTAGAGATTCAAGATCGAAGAACCAAGAACAAGGAAGAATATCATATTAGTATAAGCAATATAATGAAGTTTGTTATTAAAGCAAGTTATGTTATGAACTCCTTAGCCATGAGAGGCTAAATCTCTCATGACTACTTAGTGATGTTATGATAATGAATAAGCATTTGGTATGATCGTGATCTCTTTAATCTCAAGCTTATGTTGCAATCCTATTATATCTTATGTTATCCATCTTTGCTTATCAACTTAAATTATATAATCATATCGGTATAGGTCGAGAGACCCGTTATGATCTATGTGGTTTTAAAGATTTGTCTTTGGTCTTTATCGTTTGTGCTGAGAAATCCACTTTCGTAAATTGATAAACATATAAGCTTTGATAAATTAGTAACTGGATTATTTAAGTGACTCATTTGGTCTAGTTAACTAAATATAAGTCTTGAGTTAATTAAGTTAGTTTGTGAAAACATTTTCTGACGAGAAAATCCTTTTTTATAAATTAAGGTCCCATCTTCGAGGTCAATATTATTACCAATACTTATAAATTATTTTCAACTATCCGAGTAGTCATCTTTATTATCACTGGTAAAACTAAAGTTACTTTCAAAATAGTTAAAGTCTATTCTCTTGCTGATTATTTGAACACTACTCTAATCCCTGTGGAACGACCTGGTCTTACCTAAAAAGATTATACTACATACGTAGGTTATACTTTTACTCGTGTGTTTCCCATAATTAATCGGTATTTTCAGTCTTATAAATTTAAAGCTTTTGAAACACATCAGCAGTGTTGCTACGTGTGCTTCTTCCCGCCATAATTCTACAAATTAACATAAAAATTTACTTTATTAGAAACTTTATAAACCGTACCTTCTAACAGTTTATACATATTCATAAAAATATAGTTAAAGAATGAACATGTTTAGAAAATTTTAACTCAGTTAAGGTTGAATATAACACTTTTGAACGAAGTGTTTAAATGAATAGTCAAACATATATATGTAACACCCCCCAAAATTTGTTCGCAGCGGAATGGTAACAATGGGGTGCTACTTCAGGGCACAAAACACAATGTCACAGAAAACGACCTCAAAAAGAGACGTTTTATAAAATGTCACATTCAATTTAGTAAAAATGTCAGAGTTACACAGGTTCCATTTATAATGTATTAGAAAACATTGTCAAAACATTTGTCAAATAGTACTCAAGTTATTAAGCCTTCAAAAATATATATATCCGCGTGACTCGAATGCTCCCAATGCTCCACTAGCAAAATAGTAACCTGAAAATACATGCTAAAACGTCAACAATAATGTTGGTGAATTCATAGGTTTAAGTAAAAAGAGGTATTGAAATAATTTAAGAAATATTTCAGAAGAAAAGTAGCGTTACAACATTTAAAAGTGTTATTTCCGAAATCCAAGTAGAGATTTAATAAATCAAGAAGTATTTAAGTCTGGGACCACAAGATCGAAGTAATGGGTGGAAAAACCAACTAAGTTCAATATTCCGAGAGTCCAAAACAAGTAAAGTAGACAAGAGAAAAGCCACATTCACCAAGTCTAAATAAACAGGTATTATTGCACTAAGCTCATGACACCGAAGCCTTAAACTGTTTTTTGCCCCAAGTGGGTAGGGTGTCTGCCAAAACAACCTACAAGTTATTCTCAATGTTAAATGCACCATGGTCAACTTGTGACCAGAAATTCAAGGTGGGGATTGTTAGTCCCGATAGATCTATCCACAACACTAGCGCTCACAATAGTGGTAATTGACGGTTCATGATATGGTAGGGACTTAGATGGCACTGTGGTAACTTATGCAATAATATGCAGGTAATAATCTGGATAGCATACAGTTTAAAACAAAACACTTGTGTCCGTAGTAAAACAAGCATGTAATTCCACCCCGTAGAGTTTATAAAACAAGGAGATAGAAATGGGGGCTATGAACTCACAAAGTATTGAAAGGTAATTGTACTGTAGTAAAATATACAAGTTTGTAAACGAGCATGTATTCCCCTCGCGGGTTTATAAAACATTGAAAAGATTGAAATGCGAGACTATGAACTCACAAAGTATTGAAAGGTAATTGTACTGTAGTAAAATATACAAGTTTGTAAACGAGCATGTATTCCCCTCGCGGGTTTATAAAACATTGAAAAGATTGAAATGCGAGACTATGAACTCACCTTAGGAGTGAAGTGATGAAATAATCAGGTAAATGGCAGAAAACGTATCACGGAAATATCCGAAAGCAACCTAAGTAAATATGGGTCGTATCAGTACCAAGTACTTTAATTAATAACATTGAATATAATCTTATAGTTGTTATATCGTACTATCATTCGGGCTATCATAATTAAAGAGGTCATGACATGACGTACGAGGAGCTAGGATACTTTAAATCGTAAATCCAACAGTTCGTCAATACGACATCCGAAGAGGCCTCATTATGAAATTCCCTAGTAATATAACACTTGATAACTAATACCACATATAGGTCTATATAGCTCAATCACCATCTAATTGTTTTGGAAAAATTGGGTTGATTAAGTAAAAACGTTTATAATTATCGTTTTAGTAAATATAACATAACTTTTGCGTTTTAAGCCCTAATTTGACGTTTCTTATGTCCACGCTTTTGTATTAAGACGAGTGATCATAAAATCACATTTTTAGGTTTTTGAGATTCTGTGATGAATAGTGTTTTTACTGTTCACAACAGCTATAAAATTATTTTTATACTTTTAATTAACGTAAAACCCATTTTCGTCGTATCTTATTCGTTATAGCTCCGTTTTTAGCGATTCTTTCGAGCACGTTCTCGTAATTGAAAGTTTTATCATATTATTGATTTTTATAAAGTATATGTTTCTGTAATGAATAGTACTTTTTATAAAAATTATTTTATAAAAGTATTAACTATCGTAAACTTGTAAATGGCGTATCTTCTTCGTTATTAATCGGTTTTTCGAGTTCTTTATGACCCCTCGATCCTTGTGACATGTAGTATTTTATAAAATCATAAAACATATATGTAAATTTCGGAATCTAATATCAGCCCATAAGATATTTATTTCCAAAAATGTGTTTAAAAAACTTGTTTTTTAGGACCTTTAGTACCCTAATTTGTTCTACTATAGGTTTGCTCTTAAGGGCATCATGTCAAAAAACACTTTATACATTCCTTCTAAACATCATATTAGCATCCTTATGACTTGTAAAATAAGTTTTACAAAACTTTGATCATAAGTAAATATTCCATTTTTAATATTCAAAAGTACCTTAAATTGGTTGATTAGCCTAAAATAACATATTACACTTTAAAAATAATGATACATAAAAAGTATAACAGAATTGGAAAGACCTTACGGGATGATGTATGAGATGAGAAAATGTAATGTAAACAAGTGTTTTAAATTCAAAACCAAAGATTACAAGTTTATAAACCAAGATTAGGTTTGAAACCCTAATCTTTTCCTTTTCTTCTTAAACTTGCAAATGAAGAACCATATGCTTGTAAACACCTTAGGTGTCTTTGGATTGATGAGTATTGGATTGTATTGGATTGTAGAAAATTTTGGTATGTTTTGTTTAGGGGTTTAATTGAAGCGTGGCATGGATAGAGATACATGGGAAGAATTTTTTTGTGTTTTTCACCTTTGGAATGTTGTTTTGTATGTTTTTCTTACTAGTTAAGCCTTTACTATAGGGCTTAACTAAGGTTAAGAACTCTAGTTAAAGTTAACTAGGGTTTAGTTAAAGGAAAATATCTCTAAAGATAAATTTTTGATAAATATCTAAGAAGATCTTGGAAAAATATTCTATAAACTATCTAGAAAAATATCTTAAAAAACGAAAAGTTATAAATTATCTTCGTAATATTTATTTAACACTTGTTTGACGTAAACTATTGTTTGGTGCCCGTTTACGTTAACTGATCATTTTTTTTAGCTTACGCGATTTAACGTAACGATTTCCATTAAAAACAAACGCGTACAATACTAAATATAAATGGTGACTTTATTAATGTCGTACATTGTCCTAAAATACGGGGTGTTATAATATAGATGTACTCTACCAATTTAAATTTCCCCCCATAAAAACCCATGTTTAATATTTAACCCAAAATATTAGTGAGGTATGCATATTTAAGTGACAAGCAAGTTTTTTTTATAAGTAGTATCTATATTTTATTTCACAAATTAATAATTTTTAATAAATATGGTTCTAAATTTTCTAAAATATATATTAAATTGGTTACCAAGAAAATAAATCAGTAATTAATTATTTAGTTAAGCATTGTAAAAGTTGATCATTTTGTTCGTTATATAAATAAAATTTAAGTAATCAGATAACATTTTACAAAAATCTTTCCAAAAGATAATGATAGTAATATCAATCAAAATTTTGACACTTGATCTACACAACTGATCCAAATGGTTTATTATATCATAATAAAGAGGAACTACACAATCAGCAATCTGAAAGAGCATGAAATTAACTGTGCGGGTAGGCTACACTAGTACACCCTCATTGGTATAACTGCCAACACCTAAACCAGAAAGGAATTTGGTAGGGCAAGGATAAAACACCGTGCATTTCTGCTTCAGCCGTAGGCTCTATATAGCCGCGTTGCATCCATGTCGTTTGAGTATCCACATCCAAACATCCAAGCCTCACCCATCCTCGGGTGAATTCTTCAAACGTCTTAAGCCATTTAGCAACTTGAAGCATAATTTCATAACTCATCAAACAAGAACTGTCATGAAATCAAGGTAGAAGTTTGTTAGCCTTAATTATATTAAGTCAAACAAGAATGTTGTCGGTCTTATTAAGTCAAAGAAAGTCTTGTAATGTAATAGGCTAGTCGGGTATTAACGGGCTTGGATTGTAATCTAATATTGTTCGTGTTTCGGGTTCAAAGCCTAAGTTAAGCCAAGCCCGCCCCATTTAGAAAGCCCACACGCCATATGTTGGCTAAGGGTATAAATAGACCCTCTCCACACATGGAAAGGGTGTTGGTTGCCATTTCTTACATTGTGCAATCTCCCACTACCCCACCATAATTTTACTACATTAGCCACTTTTACAGTATGTGTGTGTAATCATCCACCACTCTCTCTTTCTCTCTAATCTAATCTTCCATCTTTTGTTTCCCTCTTTATTTTTCTAGCTTATTGCTTATTTGGTATGGCTTATTGTTGTGATATGGGTTAAGTTTTGGGATAACATGTGGTATCGGTCGCCTCGGATGGGTGTAGTGGTCTCGTTGTGGTAGTTTGTTTGAGCTTATTCGGTGGCGTTCGTATGCTTACTGGGTCTAGACTCACTTATTTTTTACTTTTTACTCAAAAAGTGTCACATTTTTTTCTTATTATAAATATTGTAGGCCACTGTTAGATCTTTTTATGTGGATAGTAAATCAGTCCATTAAAGATTCTTTACGCCTAAAATTTATGGCCAAGGTTGTAGTTTTTTTTCTTTTCTTTTTGGTTTTGGTTTCATTTTGCCTATTTCAGCTTATCAAAGCTTATTTTGAGCAAAATAACAAAAAAAGTCACGGTTTTTAGTTCTAGTAATTTAGGTTTTTACTTTAAAAGCTATAAACTTTCTCTTTAACAAAAAAAGTATGGTACTTGCAATGTCATTTTATGTGGATCAATTTCTGAGAGGGAGCTTTTTAAAAACAACTTCCTTTTAATGTATTTTTGGTACATCTCATAAATGTCAATTTTATGTATCCAAAAATATTTCGTGAAATTAAAAGGTGGAAATTATAATGCCAATTAATAATATACATTGTTCACTAAGGCATCTCACTCCATCTTCAACATTGTGTGATGTCATATCATTTTTTTCATTCCAATGTCAAGTTTTAATAAATCTTGGTATCCCACATATACTGTTGAAGGGGAGCAATCAGAAAAATGAATTCATGCAATATCGTGGTATAATTTTTCTCCCCATGGAACTTTTCATGTCAAAATTTTAATCAATTAGTATTTCAAATACTAAATGTTTTTTTATTTAAAATAAGGAGAGAAAATGTGATTAAAATGTGATATAGAAGAATGTGATCTTTAAGACTCTTAGTGCAACTCTTTCCTTCATGTGCAAAACAATTGCGAATCTCGATGAACATGTGTAGGGGGAGTATTTCAAAATGCCAGAAAAAGGTTTTTATGGTTCGATATCTATACCCAACAACCAATTAATCTCACGACGTCAATGAAGTCATAAGGTGGTTAAGGTTAGGTATAAGTCCTATGATCCAACCAGAACCGGAGTGATCTATCCAAGGACAATCCATAGTTAGAAATAGCAGTCCTTAGGTATGATTAGAGATGATTGAGAATAAGGGAAAAATGCCGACTAAGGTTGAGCTAACACTGGAACAATCACAACAAGGTGTTAGTAATGACGTCTTGGTAAGCATTGAAAGGGTTGAAGAATTAAAAATAAATGTATGGATAAAGGGTGAAAACAAAGCAGCCCTCCACACAACTTAGGCAGAAACTGGGTCAATACATAATCTACCAAAATCACAAAGATGATTGTTGGTATTGAAGAAAGCCGTCATGTACCCAGTGATGCAATGCACAACCCTTCCCAGCCATTCGAGTTTCTCTCAAAAGAGACTTGTCTCATTTGTCACGGAGATACACACGTTATCTATTGACATCTCACTCCGAGATTGTTGATATTGAATAGGTGGCAGTCTGCTCCAGCCTCCGATTACTAAAACCAAAGTGCACAAATCGAGTCTAGAGCCAGAAGAGATCAAATTATAAATCTCATTAGGACACAATGTCAAAATACACATGTTGAACACCATAAAGCTCACAAGTTGTAACAAAGAGTCCTACGCATTATCCTTGAGATCTTGCTAGAACATCCGAGTGATACTTAAGTATTCACCATGAAGATGGAAATCCTGCTTGAGCCAACATCAAACAAGCTCTTGGAAGGTGACTTGCGCGATTCTATATGAATCAAACTTGTGTCAACTAAAAAGAAACGATGGTGCAATTCTATGTGAATCAAACTTGTTCAAGTAAAATAAATTGACGATTTAATCAGAAAGATAGTAACTATCTGATTTACTCTTACCGTGTTGTCTGCTTTGAGACGCTCTGGTAACGAGAACGGCTAGTACAGCTGTGAAACCTTGTCAAGAAGATTCATATGAATTCTATCTGATCACAGGCAGTATTTATACTGATTAACGGGGAACCGTGGTTATTGCAACCGTATTCGACGAAGTGACAAAGACACTTTCATCCATATCTGTTGTTTATCACTAACCTTTTAAATGCAGATTCAAACGTCGGTGTTGCAATCATGTACCAGCGAAGTCGGATTCATTACCACGTACTCATACTCAAGCTTTCAAATTCAGCATCAAGATTATTGATACTAAACTTCCTCAAAGATCTTCAAAGTCAAATCAAGAACCGTATTTTAGGGAGATTGTTAGCCTTATGATAATTGATCGATTACCTTTTACCACATATATATAAATATAAATAAATATATAAATATATATAGCAAAGAGGATAATATCAATGATAGTAGTATAGTAAACCGGAAGTATCAGTTTCTCACTTCGTTATCCACAAAGTTTAAAACCGGACCTGGGTCGTTCTTCCTAACGAGGAGTTGAATGGGGAAAGTCAGAGTTGGTTTAGAATATCAATGCTTGAATGGAAAAGATAATGGGTTGAGTTTCTAAAAATACTAATAATATGCAGAAACGAATAAAAGAAAACCCTAAACAAAAGCAATTTAAGAAAAACGCGGAAAACGGGGAATTTTAAAACCTAAAACTAAGAGAATGCATCCATAAAAAGGCAAACGATAACTTAAAGTTCGAACGGGAAGCAAATCTTATATAAGGCATAAGAATGAATCTAAGTCTACGAGAACATAAAACTAAGGCAATTAGGCTTAAATCACAAAAACGAGAACGGAAATTAAAAACGAACGCGACTAAAAACCGAAAATATGAAAAATTAAACCAAAGGTGAATCTTTTACTTTTAATCTACTCTAGGTGACTAAAAAATGAAGAATAAAAAGATCTAGACTAAAAAAGAGAGTTAATGGAGTTCTATAACGAAGAAAACGAGAACTGGATCCAAATCCCTGTTCTTTTATAAATTGAATTTTTACAAAATGACCCTCGAAAGCACTATATTCTTTCCTATGAAACTATGTGGTAAAAAAAAATTTAAAAAAAAAAGATTTATGATTTTCTGATTATTATTTTATTTTTTATGAATTTTTTAAGTTTTTAATCTAAATAAATTATAAAAAATACTAAACGTTTATATAAAAATCTAAAAAAATTACAAAAATTAGCTAAGGTTAATTAGAATCCATGAAAAATAAAAAGGGGAACACAGCTTATCTCAATAAGCTGTTAAAAATAAAACAGCTTATAAGGCTTATTGGGCCAAAAGGGCCTTATATAATTAATGGTGCAAACCTCTACCGGATGAGCTATTGTAGCACAACGGTAGAGGTGTTGGGTGTGGGTGGCTTTGAAAAGGGGGAGGTCCAGGGTTCGAGCCTGGCCTCTCTCTTTTTAACAAACATTTTTTTTCAAAAACTTTTTGAACAAATTTATTAATAAGCACAAAATAAGGACTTTTTGAAAAGCCATTTTTGCTAAAAACTTAAGAAGAAGCCAGAAAATAAGCCAAAACCCAACAGATCACTAAAAAGAACTTTATTTTACAATAAGCCTAAACTGTTGGCTTTTTAATGACTTAATAAGCTAAAAATCAAATTCAAACTGATTTAAAGGGTTTTAAGGCTAGGCTTTTGGAAACCAGATAACAAGCAAACAATGTTGAGCAAACTAAAATAAAAGCATACAATAGTAAGCACTAAATAAGCTATAAGCAACAAGCAGTATTAAGCATATAAGGGACAGTTTTTGACTTAAATCTTAAACAAAAGACAAAGCAGGAAAATAACAACATAAACAAGCATAAATATCAGATAATAAGCAAGATAAGCAACAAGATAAACACAAATAAGCTAATGAACAGTAAAAATTAGCAAAAATTAAAAAGAAAACTTACAAAGAGTCCTTGGCTTTTTGACAAGATTTAAGCTCTCGCAAGCTTAAAAACAGATCCTAATGCTTACCATAAGCTTTAAAACCCATGGCTATCCTTTTCAAACCATGCTCCTTGCTTCTTTGACAGTTTCTTTGGAAAAAATTTTGGATTTTTGACTTTTTTGACAAAAAATGAAAGAAGCTTTTGTATAAGTTCTTAAAGACTTAACAACTTATAAAAAGCTTAAAAACAAGTATTTAAATGACAAATATCTTAAATGACAAATATTTAAGAAAAGCAGTAAATTTGCATAAATTTAAATGACAAGGAATTTTAAAGACAGAAATTTAAAGTGCAATTAAATTAAAAAGACAATATATTAAAGATGGATAAATTTTTGATATTACAAGTTCCTGCTTTTTACAAAAATTCGACCTCCCTTTAAGCTACAAATACTTCTATTTATACTAAAAGCTTGAGTCCTTGGTGTGTTTCTTCACTGAGTGAGCTCAGGCATTGTGTTTGTTGTGTGAGTGAAGCACCATAGTCAATCTTGGCCTTTAATTTGTCTTGGTGCCCAAGTAGAATGATCAAGACCCTTTGTTTCCATAGCCAATGGGGTGAGTAAGGATTGCCAAGGTGGCAATGGGGTGAGGTAAGATGGGAGTTATGGTTTTTGGCTTGGTGTTGCAGGTGAGGACAAGGAGACAGTGAATAGTGTTAATGGTGTTTTGGCAGGTTGTTCTGTTTTGAGTTATAAGGGCAGGGTGTGAGTTTTGGGGTTTGGCAAATAAAGCCCTTGAGTTTGTATGGTGTAATTGCATGTGAAGTCCTTGGTGTGTTGAAAGTTTTTGGCAGTTGGCAAACTCAGTCCCTGATAGTTATAAGAGTTATTACATGCATGGTCCTTGTGATGTAAACAGTCGTTAGGTTAATGGGATAACAAAGTTAAGTGCAATTGGGATTATATAATAGGTTTTGGGCCGTAGGATTTAATAAGGTATATGGGCCTATTTAAGGATTTTAGGCTTTAAGGTCTTCATAATATACCTTAATGGGCTGACCCGGCCCATTAGATGGGTACGGGTGGACCCATTAAGTATTCTTCGGTGTCGACTTCGGGTTTGATCGTTGACTTTTACGGGCTTGACTTTGACTTTGACTTTTTGGTCTTTGACTTCGATTTGACTTTGTCTTTTCCATGCTTTTCTATTCCGTGCTCAGTTTGGTCTGTTTTTGCTTGATTTTTCGTCCTTTTGTCGGATATCCGTTTCCTGCATAATATAAGTGAAAACATATTTTTGGTCATTTAAGTCTGGTTTTGATGGAAAACGGTATGTGTAATTAAGCACATACCAAAATCCCCTATACTAAGACATTGTTGTGTCCTCACGCAATGCTATGAAGTAAGCACTTAGAAAACTAAGAATCTCGATCCCCCTCGACTAATAACCTTGAAAAGTAGCTAAGTGTTTGTCAAGGGGAAGTAAAGAGTCATAAGTTTTGAAAATCCCCGTCTTTACAATTTTTAAATATATACAGTTATTCCTACACATATTTTTGTATTTTTCATTTTTCTCATTTTTTTGTATTTTTCATATTAAGCAACTAACTAACTTATTTGACTTTCGTTATTTTATAACTTTTAGGGATCATAGAACAAGATGCATTTCGATCCGAGAATGCCCCAAAAAGGATAAATTCATTGTCCCCGACTTTTCACTTGCTCCAAACCAAGCTTAAAACGAAATCACAGTTAAATATCAGTTAAGATGCTAACACTACTCATATTTGCAACTTGTGAACTTTTCACTTCCGACAATTATTATATCTTAGGCGTATGTGCTATTTTGAATTTCAACTTTGGATCAATGTTTTGCAAAATTCTATGTTTCACGTTCCACCCGAGAATAATGAGTTTGAAGGCGAGATCATCCCATGTAGCGACTTTCGTCTCGGCACATCCTAACCTTGCGGCTAAGTGACCAGGCTTTTGACACCTCACAGAGACTAGTATCGGGACTCACGGACCTTAGGTTTCAAAAACTCTTAGGTTTCCCGTATACACATAGCTTATAAAATAGAATAGTCAAAGTTCAAAAGCATAGTTGAATTTAACAAAAAGAGATCTATTTATTAATTCACACTTAAATATTAAACATTGATGCAATTGTAACCCTCGACTTTTAGAAGACTGCAACATCAGTTGTGAGCCGGCAAGATGCAACAAACTTTTATCAGCCCATAATTTATATTTATTACTTATCATATTTTTTATTTTCTCTCTTTCTTTTTTTTATGATATAAAGAAGACTTCTTTTTGAAAAATTCAAGTATAAATTTGAACTAAGGCTAAAAATTTTGCTATATACTACATAAAAATTATT
>BQNB010037452.1:14543-43784 GCA_026074375.1 Tanacetum coccineum | reverse complement strand
CGTTAAAGATTGAGATTTTGGAATTTTGTCGAAAAGTGTCGAATTTGTGAAAAATTGATAAAAATAATGTTTGAAACCTTGGAAAACGTTGTATAAACGTACGGGTCATGTCGAAATTTCGTAAAAAATTTATACTTAGAAATTTTCTTAAAAACATGATTTTTGATTTTTAAATATTAAAATATTATTTAATTATTTTATTTATTTAATAAATTCACTAAAAGACAAAAAATATATTTTTTCTCGAAACTCTCTAATGAGTTTATTATGAGTAAACGTTTCATTTTCAACCGTATAATGATTATTTTGAAGTGTCTAAGGTTTGCCGAATAGACTTGTCGAGATATATTTATAATTATTAATTATAAATATTTATTTATATTACTTATCTATTTTTCTCTAAATAGTATAAGTGTGTATTATCGGGGAAGGAGATTGATATGATTGTGGAAATAAGTAGTCAACCATCACACCACTAAACTGTTTTGGGTAATTGTACAACGCGTCTAAAACTCTATGCATCAAACGTGAAGATTGTTTTGGAATTGGATGATTAAATTGGGACATTAACTAGACTAGGTCGTGTGCGGGCGTCGTTGCATTTGCTTGTGTGATTGGGATTTGGTTGCTTAAGACTTGCTTGAGGTGAGTTCTCGTAGCCCCACTTTTTACTGTTTTTTCGTTGGGGGAAAATAATACTCAAATGTGTTTTGAAATGTTTTGAATTGATCTGTGCGAAATGTGGTTTTGTTTTTGGGACAAGTTATGTGCTTATGACTGTTATGTGAATATTATGTGTTGTATGATTGTTTGGAGCAGATGGGTACGCCTACCTAGTATTTGTGTGATTATTGGAGCGGATGGGTACGCCTACCCAGGTTTATGTGTGGTCCTGCCCTAATTTTAGTTCTCCGGCTGGTAGGCCCTTTAGGTGCGTAAGTGACATATGGTTATTGATTAGCGGTGATGCTAAGGTTGTTTGCATATATTCACTGTCATATAGCACTATTGTCCACTGTTGAAATATTGGCACAACTTTTGGGTTTAAGGTCAAACCTACGAGCTCACCAACATTATTGTTGAGGTTTTCGAGTATCATTTTCAGGTGAAGTGAAAGAAGAATATTTTAGTGATTGTGATAGCAGACTTAGAAGTATCCCGAGTGGAATTTCATTTGAAGTCTTGCTTGCTTGTTGTTTGATTCTAGTATTTGGATGTTTTAGATTATGTTTGGATTATGAACCCTTATGAGGGCAATGGAATAATTGTAAGAGATTGTGGATTTTAGTTGCGATTGGGACATCACTTGAGTTGTTCAAGGTTGATGGTCTTCATAGCACTTGGAGTTTATGCAATGTAGTTTTCTCTATTTTGTACCTTGTGTTATGGTTGATCATTATGTTGCATTCCCAAGTTTCCGCCATTGTCGGGGTGTGACAGATTGGTATAAGAGCCAAGGTTATAGAGAACTAGGTGGATTGGCCTAGACTATAACCTAAGACCCGTCGTCTAGTTGCGTATAGGATCTATAAGCGTGGTGTTCCGCTTTTGTGTGCTTTTAATATAAGTACAGTGGCCAACGTAATTATTGACGTATCACAACTCACTCATACTTAGTAATGTTGTTCACACAAATCGATGTTGACACCGTAGGGTGGTGATTATGTGTATATCAATATAAATAGTAAGATATTATGTGTATATATATATATATATTAGTCTTCCCACTTACCTAGCGTTGCCCATGTTCTCCCTCGTATAGATAATGCCGCCAAGAATGAGGACCCGAAGTGCTGGCTGGCCTGCTGCCGAATCACTAGGAGAGGGAACGGGTGAATGGGTTAGTAAAGGTGGAAGGTGTAGAAGACCTAGGAAAGGTAATGATGAGCGTGTTGATGATTTGAATGGTCAAGGAAATGACCAAGGTATGAGAGCTAATGAGGGTGTAGAGGGAGTCAATGGGAATGTAGAGGGAGCCAATTGGGGAGCACCTGACTTCTCGACGATCATTTCCAAACAATTGCAGAACCTCTTACCCGCCATGTTGGCTCAAGTTAGTAACCGAAGAAATGTTAGAAATCAGAATGGTAATGTGGTTAATGAGAACGTTCAGGAGAACATTGGGAATGCGAGAGTAAATGGCAACCGGGTAGGTTGTTCATATAAGGAGTTCTTAGCTTGTAACCCTAAAGAATATGATGGTAAGGGAGGTGCTATAGTTCTTACTTGTTGGATTAAGAAAATGGAGTATGTGCATGATATGAGTGGTTGTAGTATTGACCAAAAAGTGAAATACATTGCTGGTTTATTTGTGGGTAAGGCTTTAACGTGGTGGAACTCTCAGATCCGCACGCTAAGCCGGGAAGTTGCTGTTAGTATGTCATGGAATGACTTTAAGTTTATAATGATAGAAGAGTTTTGTCCTAGTCATGAGAGGCAAAAGTTGATTTTGCAGAAATAACTAATAGGAACTTGCGTACAGGGATTTTTGAAGAAAAGAAAAAAAAATTATTTACAGACCTTGGAGATGGTGTCAAGATTAATCTTGACGGCGTCGCCAGGCCTGCTACAGGAAAATTCAATTTTATTTAATTTTTGAGAAATTAATCTTGCATAATTTCCAGAATTTGTGTTTTTCCTAATAACCTGCATGAAACCACGATTAAATTAACACATTCATCCTATCCTTTATTTGTTTTCGCAGAGTCTAAACTTAGTTAATGAGGTTGTATTTATCATTCACCCATGGATTTTAAGCTTGGTATATGTTGGAAACACAAAAAGTGTCGGTCACTTCCAAGTTGTAATAGGTCTTAGCTCGTAGATTGTGTAATGTTAAGTATAGAAGCTAATCCGGCCCAAGGCCCATGGGAAGCCCATCATACCCCATGAGCCGGCCATCATGTAACTATATAAGCCCTCTCTTAGCCTTGGAGAGGGGTTGGTTGTTTCATTTTTCCATTTTCCACATAGTAATAACATCATCCATTCCATCACTTTCTCTCTCTAAACATCACAACCCACATCTCTCTCTTGTTCTTGGTAGATCATTAGATTACATGTTTTTTCAATTGGTATCAAGTGCCATGGCTACATACTCTTGGGTCGGTTTTATTTGTGTCCGGATGGTCTCAAATTTGTCTCAAATCTGTCACTTATTTGTGTTTGTTGGGTTTCGTGATTTTGAGCTTATTTTAAGCTTATTTCGTATCTTATTTTTTGAGCTTATTTTCGAGCTTCTTTTGAGGTCTTTGCTTATTCAACTTTTGGCTTATTTCTCTTGTGGTCCAAACGGTTTCAAAGAATACATGGGAACAAGATCCATATGTTTAGGACGGGTGTTTTGTTGGCTTCTGCATTAAGAAGAATACAAGCAAGTTAGTACGTTTTTGTTGTTTTTGTGTGCAACCGATCTAGCATAAAATCATGGTGTGAACCGAACTAAAAAGGCTTTGAAGAACCGATCTAGTCAAAACCTTGCAGACCCGAACTAGCAAATCTTTGAAGAACCGATCTAGTCATTTCCTTGAAGACCCGAACGAGATCCTTCTTTGACAACCGATCGAGTGTACAACCTTGTGGACCGAACGAGTTTTATCTGTGTGAACCGAACAAGTGTACACCCTTTGTGGACCGAACGAGTTTTAAACTGTGAGAACCGAACGAGTGAGTGTTTAACAAGTGGAGCCGAACAACTCATGTTCTTTGAGAACCGAACCACTCCAAACCGTGTCAACTCGGTATTTACCGAGTTGACCCGGGTCACTCACTGAGTCACAAGAGTCAGTCAATACCGAGTCTAAAATTAACAGAAAGGTAGAAGATTAAAGACAGACTCGACTCTTAAACCAAATACAATATCAACAAACACCAGCCAACAACTACCACAAATCCAAACAGCCTCAATCAAATCCAATAACTACACCTAAAAACCCTTCGTCACAATAGATCCAACAACTCCATCACTTCTAATTTCTCAACAAGACACAAAATTAAATCAAACAATGATCTCAGATTCATGTTTAGGCTTAATAAACCAAAATCTTATAAAAGATTTAACACGATTTCATCACTGATCCATTCTTAATATTCGAAATTAAAGAAATAAACTTATAACAATTGGGTTATAGTTCATTCCTTTGTTTCGGTTTAATTCGATTTGTAAGACTCGAAGTCTCAAAACAATATCAATACACCTACCCGAGACCCTCAATGGGATCTTGAAAGTTCCTTCTTGCTTTCTTCCTGGATATACGTTTTAAAGGGTTGTTGCTTATGCTTGGCTCAACGAAAATAGAACAACAGAAGGATGTAAAGGATGGTAGATAGGTTTGTTTTGAAGCTACGATTGTCATTAGAAGAAACCTGTGAGATGTTGGGTGAGTGGTAACTGAATTTAGAGAAAAAGATGGTATGGGGGCGGATGAATTCGATAAGTGTGTGTTAGGGTTACTAATAATTAGGGTATAGTGTGTTATATATCCCTAAATGTGGTGTATTGTGGATCCGAGTATTGATAAAACATGTGGGCCAAGATTTTTAGTGTGGTATTAGTCTTGGGTTGTCATTGGGCCTCATTTGATTATAACATTACTAGGCCGAATGATTTATATGTTAGGTGTTGGGCTGGATGCCAAGCTGGGCCTGGAATGCTTATTAATTTTGATTATAGGTTGCGTGATTATTGGGCCAACTTGTATGTGTTGATGGAGCAAATCGGGTTTATTAACTATGATGGGTTTGTTGGAATGACGTATGTGGACCAAGCCAAAACAACATTTTGTGGTATCCGAATTTGTGTTTAAGTATACTGGGCTTAACGTAAATTGGGCTGCAAGTTTATCTAGTGGGCTGTGTTTGTGATGGACCTGGATATAACAGTTTGAGTATTAGATGTTTCATATTAACACTAAATTTAGCTAAATGACTCACTTGGGATGAATTTTTGCTATATTTAGTTGTTAATGATTACGTTTGTGCTTCATGATGACAGTGTGACAATGTGACGAGACCAAGATCAATTTGGATAAAGAATCATGAAACTTAAAGGCTAGATTTGGAATTAATTAAGTGACTACGGAGTTGATTAGGTATCACTTATTTGAGATTGAAGTGGCATTTTTCGAAGGCGTGTTCTTATTTTATCTTGAAGTCGGGGTTGGCTGGATGCATGACTTTCAATGATAACTTGCTCGAGCTTAATTTAAGTTGAAGACTTGGTTTATCTAGATTCCAGCAGTCAAGGGGTGGATCGGTGTTGACCTGGTTTAAACTATCACTTAAACGGAGTTAAGTTTAGTACTCAGTGTTAACGCTAAGAACGATGTTGGATAATCGCAAGAGGTGATTTCAAAGTCTCAACTTTGGGATGTGTATTGAGTACTTATGTGATTTGCTTGGAGCACTAATTCTCTACACCGTTTTCCAACATTAGTGGTGCAAGCTTAGTCACCAAGGCGGGTAATTCTACTTCAGTTTCAAGTTTGGTATATCGGGTTTACTTCATCAGTGGTTACTTCAAATAGCCTACAAAACGGTTGGTAAAATGATAGCCAGAGAGAGGTTATGAGTAGAGATTTGATCAGCAATTGATTCTCACGGGTAAGATCTGAGCTAATTTATTCCTCACACAAGTACTCAAGTAAGTGCGCGTCCAAGGTGTTGCTGATTCCGACATGTCGAAACCAGCAAGGGGGAAGGAGAAGATTCACCCTTGAGCCTTTGCCTTTCTTTTTCTTGAAAGCTTGACATAGGGCATCTTTCTTGAATTTTTATAAGTTAGGCCATGCCGGGAAGACAAATGTCATAACCGCAGAGAATATCAGCGCTTTAACTTATGGCTTTTGGGTGCATTTCTTCAGACACATAGGGGAAGTGATATCTTGAGACCTTTAATATGTATTATTTGAATTTCCAGGGGGAAGTGTTGTGAGAAGAATTATTCAAGCGTGAGAAGATATGTTGCTGATCTAGTTAATGCTTACCCCAAACAATCAATCACTAAGCTTATTCCTAAAGGAGCAGTAAAAATTGATGTGGTATCTTACCAATTCCGCTGTGCACTTAATTATTCTAAGCTTGTAAGAAAGCTTTGAAACTGCTCAAGAGAGGATTGCTAGTTTGGGGGGAAGCTTTGAAAGCTTCTAAATAAAGAATATGTGGCATGAATTAGGGGGAAGCTAATTCATTGCTAGTTTTGGAGGAAAGCTTTGAAGGCTTCTAAATAAAGAATATGTGCTGAATAGGGGAAGCTGATCTTGCTAGTTTGGGGGGCCGGGGGGGGATTAAAAAAAACAAAAAAAAAGAGCGGGAAGCTTGAAAGCTTCTAAATCATGTATATGAGGCACGAATTGGGGTTTGATAAATTCAGAAGCTTCTCCTTAACCGGAAGTGTATGGGTTACTTAGTTCGTGCCTATTACAGTATTTCTCCTACAAAGTACTACAAAGATGATTCATGTTGGAGTGCAGACTTGAAGTCAAACACCACAGAAGACGTCATCAGCATATGAAGCTTCATGGAAGTTCTTGTTCTTTATCATTATGTACTTGTTAGGAAATTATTGTATGTAATTTTGTAATCAGGCCCGGGGGAAGATAGTTGGGAATTCACTTTTACGTGACGACATTACAGAATTACCATAGTTTATCATAGTCACATACGCGAGGACTAGAATAGGCAACTATGTATAGTTTAGAGGCGTATGAGCTATATATACCCCTCTATGGCTTCCATAGAGGGGTTGAGTCATCATTTTTGGTGTTGAGTCATTTGTATCCTTCATTCATTTTCCATCTAATATCAACTTCATCTTCCATCTCACTACTTTCTCTCACAAAAATGGCTATCATGTGGTTTGACTCACCAAGACCACCGGATCATAGTTTTCGTGAATCTTTCAAAATCTTTATAAAGAACAAAATTTTTGATTCAAATTTTTTGCGTAAAAACCATAAGTTTTCATTTTTATTTGTTCCTATTAGGGTTAGTAACACTGAGTTGTACAGAAATTTTTTGCTAAAAAACCATTCAAAAATGTGTCTTTTTGAGTTTAAAAATTTGGGTTTCTTTAGTAGTTCATAAACCGAACTAGTGTGGTGTATGTTGGAGCAGAACGAGTATGCGAACGAGTAAGCCAAAATAGTAAAAACCGAACGAGTAAGCCAAATAGTTACCCGAACTAGTATCTTTAGTTGAACGAACAAGATCAACCGAAACCTTCCAACCCTTACCAACCCACTCAAAAAACACAAAGAAAAAACTTAACTCCCACAAAAACCTCCTTAGTAACCTTAGTTTGTGGAACCCGAACAAGATCAACGAAACTAGTATTTTTCTTGATAACCCGAACAGAAGGACCGAACTAAGGTCTTACATTGACACCGATCAAAAGGATCGAACGAGGTTTTCTTTGATAACCGAACTAGAAGGACCGAACTAGTCACTTTCAAAAAAAAACCAAAATTTCAAATTTCTAAAATTATACGGTTCTTTCTGTGACTTGTAAAATCCCGTGAAACATTAATTTGTATTTCCCGGTTTTGTTGAGAATTGTAAAATCCCTTGTAGTTTCAAGAATTTATTCAAGACTCAACAAACACATAACCAAACACAATTTCTTTCCACCACCGATCGATCAATTTGTAATCTTTTTGATACCACGTTATCAATGACGACTCTTGCTGATAAATCTCTTCTCTCGGGTGGTGATAATAAACCACTGATGCTTGAAAAACACTTGTATGATTCATGGAAAAGCAGAATGGAACTTTATATGATGAATAGACCTCATGGAAGAATGATTCTTGCCTCTATTGAAAAAGGTCCATTCGTTTGGCCATAAATCACTATGGAAGGGGTAACAAGACTTAAGGAATATACTGAACTCACTCCCACTGAAGCCATTCAAGCTGACTGTGACATCAAAACGATTAACATCATACTCCAAGGTCTTTCAACTAAAATCTATGCTCTTGTGAGTCAACACCGTGTAGCAAAGGATCTTTGGGAGAAGATTAAACTGCTAATGCAAGGAACGTCATTAACGAAACAAGACTACGAGACGTGCAAAAGCTGTAATGTTGAATGTCGATAAGGTCTACTTTCAGAAAGGAGAGTCGGATTATGAGTACTACTTGGAGTTTCAATATATTACTCATGATATGAACATCTACAAGATGCCATCGCAGCAATTGCAAGTTAAGCACCAAGTTTTTAGAAGACACTCTTCCTGATGAAATGGAGCAAATTTGTTACTGATGTTATAATTGGTCAAAGAACTTGCATACTACAATGTTGATCAGCTTCATGCTTACCTGCCAATAACATGAAAGGAACATGCAATATGAAGTTCGTTTTGAGCATGAACGCAAACTCCGATCTCTTGGCTTTAGTTGCATCTCAACCAATTACATCCGTCAACATTAAATCATCTCATCTACACACTCTCCTGAATCTCTCTAAATTGAACTCTGTTCACCATATCCGTCTTCACAGTCTCGTAACACCTATCTAGACTCAACAATCACCCACAGTTCATATCAAACCTATTTCAATCACTTATCATCAATGAGTACCAATCCTCAGTTCACCACAAACGTTTTATTCTCAACAAATCATCCATCCCCACAATTGAATATGCTCCCACAACTTACCAACTACAACATCATGAATTTTCCCACCAGTTCTAGTCTAATTGTTCCAGTGTTCCAGTATGGGATGATCAATTAATGCGATTCAATCACATGATGTCATTCTTAACTGTTGTTGTCACATCCCGGTATCTTACTACCAACAATCAGCTAAGGACTTCGTCAAACCCTCCGTCACAAGTTTCATATTATGATGAAAAGTAATGTGCCAACCTGTTCAGGGAGGACAAAAAATAAAAATTACTTATGCCGCTGGACAACAAGAAAATACAACAATGCGAGCTAGTGATGCAACCACAAGGAGAAACAACAGACTGTCATCTGTTACAATTGCAAAGGGGAGGGTCATATTGCCAAGCAGTGTACTAAGCCCAAGAGAAAAAGGGATGAAACATGGTTCAATGATAAAGTGTTGTTGGTTCAAGCTCAAGCAAGTGGTCAAGTTTTAACAGAGGAAGAAATAGCATTTTTGGCAGATCCAGGACTTCCTGACACTCAAACCTCTCAGACTGTCATTACCCACAATGCTGCTTATCAAGCCGATGATCTGGATGCCTATGACTCTGATTGTGATGAACTTAACTCAGCCAAGATTGCTCTCATGGCGAATCTTTCCAAGAATGGCTCAGATGCACTCACTGAGGTACACAATCCGGATAATCTTGACCTATGGATTTAATCAATCAAATGTGAGCAGATAATGACGGCTTCTTAAACAGTTATGATAGTTGAATCAGACAGATAACTGAAATACCACCAGTGATAGCAATATCGTTCCTTATTCTCAGTTTCTGAGTTGAAACTACAAAGGAAACTGTCCAGAATTCTAACTCTTCTACTCAACAAGATGTCCTGATATTATCTATGTTTGATCAATTAAATTCCCAAGTGATGAACTGCACAATGTTAATCTGGATTATAAAAGTGCCAATAAAGCTTAGACTACGAGATTAACATATATAAGAAGAGGTTAAAGATTAAAGAAATGCAAAATGTTAAGAACAATTTTTTCAGGATCAAATGAACAACATGCCGAGGATTGTGTACGTCTTATAAGCAAACTCTTTCTGATCAAGTGCAGAAAAAGGATTTCTTTATTTGAAAACAGTTTCTGATCTCAAAATGATTTAAAAAATGGAAGAAAACAAGAATAATTAATAGAGAAATTGCTTTAGAAAGAAAATTAAAGCAACTTGATAATATCATTTTCAAAAGAGGGTCAATCTGCGTAAACTGTCATATGATGTCTAATCCAAAATTTGTTATGCTATTCCACGAAACAAGCTATCGGTTTGGAAAAACCTTTTTATCTGAAGATAATGTTCGGAGTCAAAGCCAAACACAGTATGCGTGAATGTCATTCTTAAAATGGATGCTATTGTGATTCCTAATTCTGATCAGATATTAATGCTTTATGAAGAGAGTCGTTCAAAAATGCTTTTGAAAAGAGCAGTCCAATGGCTGTAAAAAATAAAGTGAACACTAAACCCATTAATTATGCTATTCTTAATAACGATTACAACAAACGATTTGTTCGACAATCTGATTTATATAGTGAACATGCCTATTGGAAAGCGACTTCGGTCCCACCTTTAGACCCATCTCCTTCTTCCACAACTAACAAAGTTGAGGTTCCAAAAGAATTTCCTAAAGTGAGTATGGTTGAATACTAGCTGAAAGAGCTTAAAACGCCATCTTGATGGCTTTGATCAGGTTATTCATTAAGAAAGAATCCACTGACAATGCTTATCACTGAGGGCACGTGGGGGGTTTGAACATACAACAGAGCTTGTTTTCGCAGATGGAAATTAGTCCATTTATTAAGAATTAAAAGATACCTCAATATTCAATCAATACTTGGTTGATGAAACTTGCCGGTTGGGTGTGGGCGTGTCCACAAGGTCTTTTATCAAATGGAACAGGCTGATCGAACAAAAACATCGCTTGGAGTCCAGAACTTTCGAAGTTAAAATGAATCAAGTTTTGAGTGAAAATGAACGACTTTGGCTACAAGCCATTGATCATGATATTGTAAAAACTGTTGTGAATTTGTCTGTGAATGATGTTGTAAAACTGTGACATGAATGTCAATAAGTGTCTCGAACTCAAGACTTGAGTTCTCAACAAAAAGGATGTTGTGATAAGAACACTTAAGATAAAACTTTGTACAGAGTTTTACAACTTTGAAAAACAATTGCATCACTTCGGAAGTCCCCCCCCCAATTCTATAAAACCTTAATCAATAATTTTCAACAGACAAACAGTGTTTAGATCAAAATGCTCAACTGTTATACTCATGTTGTTTGAATTAAGTGAATTGCAGAGCTCAGGTCCTCTAGAGAAATAGTCTCTAGTCATTTGTCAAGTTAAAGAGAAATTAAGTCCTTAAAGGAAATGTAGATTGATAGTAAGTCAAAAATGGACATGATGAAAATTAAGACTCTTAACATTGAATTGGAACATAGAGTGACAAAAATTGTTGCTGAGACTATGAGCAATTTGAAACAGACTTATAACAACTTTATGACTCGGTTAAACCAAAAGTGTTCAATACAAATAGTACAATGTGATGCGTTAAGTCAAAACAAAGTCATTATAAAGTCTGGGAGAAATTTTCAGATTTTAACATGCAAAATTCAGGAACCAAGGTTGGTCCTAGCGCCCTAAAAAATTAGTTAAGGAAACTTAAAGGAAAAGCTTTAGATAAGGAGGCTATTGAGACCCACTCTGTTGATCCAAAAGTGTCTAAGGATAACGTGGAACCAACCACGCCCAAATTGTTGAATAAAAGGACTGCTCACTCCTCCTATATTAAGCACACCAGGAAGAAGCTTTCGTCCTTAGGGATATAGTCGAACATGTAAAAGAGAATTATCCTCAAGATTCACTCTTAGAGTCTGCCTTTAGGTATACTAAAGTCATTCAAGAATTGATTTCACACATAAGTAGGACTTGCCCTAGCATCAACAATTTTGATCCTCAATTAGTTGCGGTCACACCGAGGAAAAATGACAAGAAAGTTAGGTTTGTCGAATCACTCACATCCACAGAAAACACAAAAACAGACTCGACTTCAAACATAGTTTCTAACAAGCGTATGTTGCATTCTACAGGAGTAAGACTTTCTACTAGTGCTAGCGGATCACAGCCTTCAGGCAATACCAGGAATGATAAGATTCAGCAAACACCAAGTAGTAATTCAAAGAATAAAGTAGAAGCTCACCCTAGGAACATTAAATCTAGTTTGAATAAAAGGAATGGTGCTGTTAAAGTTAATGGATCTGTGTCTGTGCAGAATTCCAAGAAACATGATAATTCTGATTATGTCTATACTACCGATGATGATTGCATGTCTTCTGATAATTTGTGTGTTTCTAATTCTATGAATGATGTGAAATTTTGCGCTAAACCTAAGAAGAGAAAATCTAAGAAAGAGATTTGGAAACCAACAGGAAAAGTGTTCACTAAGATAGGATATATTTGGAGACCTACCGGTCGGACCTTCACTATTGTAGGAAATGCGTGCCCTTTAACTAGGATTACCACTACTAATGAAGTGCCTTCTAGGAAACCAATAGTTCTAGAATCTGAATCACCCAAACCTGTGGTTAATTTGGTATACTCAAGGAAACAAGGAACGATAAGAATTACTGAGCCCGTTATGCAAAACAAGGTTATTAAAACCAATATTGCTAACAATTTGGAGCCTAGTAAATCCTGGGGATCCACCAAAAACCAATGTTCAATCTCAATCTCTTATGATGCTGGTTGTCCAAATCGTCCTCTGGTATTTGGACTCTGGTTGCTCGAAGCACATGACCGGAGATCGCTCTCAGCTCACCAATTTCATCAGTAAATTCTTGGGTACAGTCAAATTCGGAAATGATCAAGTTGCAAAGATAATGGGTTATGGAGACTATCAGATTGGGAATGTTACTATTTCAAGGGTTTATTACGTTGAAGGACTTGGGCATAATCTATTTTCTGTGGGACAATTATGTGATTCCAATCTCGAAGTGGCTTTTCGTCAACACACATGCTTCATTCGTTAATTCTAGAAGGGAGTTGATTTATTGGACGAGGATATCGAGGGGATAATCATTTATACACTTTCAATTGGGAATTGATGGCGTCTCTCTCCATTTTTCTAATGTTAAAGGCTTCTAAAACCAAGTCTTGGTTTTGGCATCGTCGCGTCTATCTCACTTGAACTTTGGTAGCAATTAATCATCTGCAAGACATGGTCTTGTCGAGGTCTCTTAAGCTCAAGTTTGAAAATGGATCACTTATGTTCTGCATGTGCTTAGGCAAAAGTTCAAAGAAACCCCAAAATCCAAATCTGAGGGAACACCATCAAGAAAAACTTTATTTCGATTACATTTGGATCTGTGTGGGCCAATGCGTGTCGCGAGTGTCAATGGAAAGAAGTACTACCTCGTTATTGTAAGGACGACTACTCTCGATTTACATGGTAATTGTTTGCGATCAAAAGATGAAGCTCCAGCTTTTAATAACAATTTTTTGAAGATGATCCTAGTAACGTCTTTAAGGAACGTACGTCGCATCAGAACAGTTAATGGAATGAGTTTGTTAATCAGACATTGAGTGAATATTATGAGAAGTTTGGCATCTCGCTCATGAAACATCAGTTGCACGCTCTCCACAGCAAAACGGTGTTGTTGAAAGATGAAATCGTACGCTAATTGAAGCAGCCCACACTATGTTAATTTATGCAAAAGCTCCTTTATTTCTTTTGGGCCGAAGACGGTTGCAAAAACCTGTGATACTTAAAAATTGTTCCATGCATACGTCGTCGTCATGGTAAAACACATACGAGCTTTTACATGGACAAACCTCCCGATCTATCAATACATTATGTGTTTGGTGCACTCTGCTTACCTAAAGAATGATTGCGTGAAATTTGGAGCAAACGTTACAACCAAAGGTACATTGGTATTTTTTTGGCTTAATGCACCCACGAAGAAAGCATTCTAGATTTACAACAGACGTACCAGACGAATAATTGAAACCGACCACGATGGCTTCTGAACACAACAGTTTAGGACCCGCACTTTATGATATGACTCCTGTAACAATCAGTTCAGGACTCATGCCAAACCCTCCTCCTTCAACACCATTTGTACCACCTTCGAGATCTGACTGGGATTTGTTGTTTCAACCATGATGAGATGGAGATCACTTAATCCCCCACCTTATGTTGATTTACAAGCACCAGAAGTCATTGCTCCTATTCCTGAAGTAGTTGCACCTGAACATGCTGTATCAACTGGCTCACCTTCCTCAACTACAGTTGATCAAGATGCACCATCACCAAGTAACTCTCATACAAACATAAGAAACTTTTAAACCTCCTATTATTTCTCATGATGGTTGAAGATGATAATCATTACACTTGAAGTTGCAATTGGGTAATGATCTGTACTTTTGGTATTATAATTCCAGAATTTTTTACTTCTGATCAATCTTCATCATCGGATGTTATTTAAAAAATGTGCCTCCGATCCCAAGTTTCTGCACACAATAGCAAATGGATAAGGATCACCCACTTGGAATATAAATCGTGATACTCGACGGTACAGTTTCCACATGACTACAATTCATGAACAAGCCTTATTCTACTACTATGATGCCTTTCTCACATCAGTCGAACCTAATAACTACAAAGACGCATTAACTCAAGCATGTTGGATTGAAGCTATGCAAAAGGAACTTTATGAATTTGAACGTCTTAAAGTTTGGGAACTTGTTCCTCCTATGATTAAAGCATTTGTATTCACTCTTATGTGGATCTTTAAGGTTATGGCTTGATGAGGTTAGTGAGGTATTCTGAAAAACAAGGCTCGGTTGGTCACTTGTGGTTATCGTCAAGAAGAGGGAATCTATTTTGAAGAGTCCTTCGCTCTGGTTGTAAGATTAGAGGCTATACGAATTTTTCTGGCGTCTGCTGCTCATATGAACATGGTCATCTATCAAATGGATGTGAAGACTGCATTTTTAAATGGTAATCTACGGGAAGAGGTTTATGTTAGCCAACCGGACGGATTTGTGGATCCAGACAAACCTAACTACGTGTACAAGCTCAAGAAAGCTCTTTATGGGTTGAAATAAGCTCCACGCGCGTGGTATGATATGTTGTCTTCATTCTTGATATCCAATGACTTCTCAAAAGGCCCAGATGCATCTTCATAAACCAATCTAAATATGCTTTTGAATCACTAAAGAAATATAGCTTTGAATCTTGTGACCTAGTGGATACTCCTATGGTGGAGAAATCCAAACTGGATGAGGATAAAGAAGGGAAAGTTGCAGATCCATCACACTATCGTGGTGTGATTGGCACCCTCCTTTATCTTACAGCCAGTAGACCTGACCTACAATTTGCTATATGCATGTGTGCCCGGTATCAGGCTCGGCCTACCAAAAAGCACTTAAATGCGGTAAAAAGGATCTTTTGGTATCTAAAAGGAACCGTACATCGGGGACTTTGGTATCCGAAGGATTCTTCCATTGCACTAACAGCATTTGCAGAAGAAATATAATAACCCAATATTTTTATATAATTTTCCTTTTTTTTTTTCATTTTTTATATGGCATCAGTGCTGGTTGTCAAGATACACGCCGTAGGACATCTGGTAGTATACAACTTTTGGGTGATAGACTTGTAAGCTGGTCGTCTAAAAGGCAGAAAAGCGCTGTGATATCCAGTATGGAAGCTAAATATATTGCTTTGTCCGGTTGTGCTCAAGTCCTTTGGATGAGATCACAACTTACCGACTATGGCTTTGGATTCAATAAAATTCCAATGTACTGTGATAACAAAAGCGCTATTGCCTTATGCTGCAACAACGTTCAACATTCCAGTTCCAAGCATCATAGACATCAGATTCTCCACTTCTTCAAGGAGCATGTTGAAATGGTTGTGATCGAACTTTACTTTGTCAATATCGGGTAATTCAATTGGGGAATTCTTCACTAAAGCTCTTGGCCGAGAAAGAATTGAATTTCAATCACAAAGCGGGGTATGCAAGTTTACGCGGAGACACTGAAAAGTTGGCAGATGACATTGGACGAATAGTTGGCGGTAACTATTCGAAAATCATTTGTATATATATAACTCAGAAAAAATAAAAATATGTTTCTTTTTATATAAATTTTTCAAAAAACAAAATACAATTAGAAATGAGAAAAACTACAAAAGAAGTTTCAACTGGCTTGTCTTCATAAATCGATTACATTTACGGTCTTAGAATTGTCCATTAACAATGATACGAGCCTGTTAAATAAAGTTCAGCAGAAGTTTCTAATGTTTTCAAAAACATGCCTTAAGGCTTGGCTATATTTATGATTAGTACCCGCTTTTTCACCTTGAGGAAAACATGTCGTCTAAAAGACAGTTGTTCCTAACAACGGGAATTTATTTCTCGTGAATGATCTACTTTATGACCATGCAATGGCTTGTATTTACTTTGCAACACAACCCGTGCTTCTATATTTTCCTATGTGTTACGTGTCAGTGGCTTATGTGTTATAAATAAGAGACATCTTATTTTTATTGGTAAAAAGTTGTCTTCATAATGAATCAGTGTTTTCAGTAATCACAAAAAGATTTTCAAAGACAATTCGACCACTCAAACAATGACAACAACTCTTTAAATAGAAAACGGATCATTATTTAAGGGGGAGAAAGTGTCATCCAATAATCTTTTAAAATAGTCTTTCAAAATAAGTCATGGAATAAAGGGATAAAGTTTTGAATAATGACAGATAATAATTTTAAGGGGAGTTAATTTATATCAACTACAAGAGCTTTAGATGTCATTTGTTTAAATCTTTATGGACTTATTTTCAATTTGAGACTTAGTGAATTCAGGCCTTAAACTACATTTGATCAATATTGCCAACACCTCATAGTTTGTAAAAGACTTAGGAATGCTTAGAAATACTTTCATAGTTTTAAATGCCTTGAAGTTGATTCTCACGGACTAGATTTAAGCTTAATTAATTCTTCAAACACAATCTCGAATATGTATGCGTATAAGGTTTTGCTGATTTCGACGTGTTGAAACCTGCAAGGGGGAAGGAGTAGATGTAGACTTGATAGTGTCCTTATTCTTCTTTTGAGGTTAGCTTCTTTTGTCTTTTGAGGTTAGCTTATTTTGATTTTAGGCTGTTTTGAATCTTTCGGGTGCACTATTTCAATCACATGGTGGAAGAGACATCTTGTCTTAGCCAATATGCATTATTGGTTCCACAGGTGGAAGTGTTTGGGAGTTATAATTATTTAAAACATGAGAAAAGTTCTTTCTGATTCAATTAATGCTTCCTCAAACGGTCAATCCCTAAGCTTATTCTTAAAAGAAGTAGAAATATTTGATAAAAGAGGTATACATAGGTATGATGATTCCTTAAGTCAGTCAGTATTCGACAGAAAGAAATGAGTACATTTGGGACTTAGTTGACTTAGGTGCTTCCATTTCGACTACTTAGAGGGAATAATTGTGATATCCGGGACTTAGTTGACTTTGGTGTTACAATTTATATCATAACTATCCTAAAATGAGAAATGCGCTCATGCGGGACTTAATTGACTTTGGTGTTGCGGTATCAAGTTCTTGAAAGGGTTAATTATGTACTTCGGATATATGGGCTTTATACATTAAGACTGCTTGATGCGGCTTGCAAGAAAGTTCTGAATCTACTCAAGAAAGGATTGTTGGTTTGCTAGGGAAGCTAGGGACAAATCACACAGACATCACCAACCACACAAATTTCAATTACATATGTATTGAATATGTTCTATCTCGAAGTTTGATGCAAAAGACTTGATACTTGGAAGTAAGTTAAGCACCGCTGAAGAGTGCTTGGGGACAGAAGAAGATCAGATTGACAACCTCTTGAAAAAAAAAAAAAAAAAAACAAAAACAAAAAAAAAAAAAAAAAAAGAAAAAAAAAAAAAAAAAAAAAAAAAAAAAAAAAAAAAAAAAAAAAAAAGAGAGAAAAAGTTAATAAGGAAGCTTGGAAAAAGTTCGTTTGTGGACAATTGTTTTTCGCCTACTAAATCCCCCCCCCCCCCCCCCCCCTTCTTTACAAAGGTGGACCTACGGCTGAGGACAAAAGACCATATGATTATATCATTTGATTGTTCTCATCAATCAGGTCAACCTCGTACATTAATTAATCATTGTGATTGGATGTTGTGTCAGACTTTATGGTGATATTAAGGAGTGGCTCGGTACAAATATTTTCAAGAATTTCTTAGTAAATTTAAATAAATTTTCAAATATATCTACTCAACTCAATCTTATCTAACCCTAAAAGTTGGAGGGGAGCAATAATATGTTCCATTATGTAGAACTACATCATTTTGTCCTTGAACGGTTAATCATTTGATATCCAAATATCAAGGGATTAACATTTTGGTAAGGTGGAAGAAAATGTGATTAACCTGACTTGATGGATATGACAGAAGTAATCAATTAAAAATGGAGTCGATGCACTCCAAACTTTAGCATGTAATCACGATACGATGCAATGTTAAGGGGTGCTTTTAGTGATGATTAAAAACATTTCAAAGTGTAAACCTTTTTGTTATTTATATCAAAACACTTTGAATGAATTTTTTTTAATGATTTTGGTTTGTAATGGTGATGGAATACCTATAAAGTCCGTCCATGTATTAATTTTTATGACGTTATAAAGGTGGTTAGGTATAGGTATTCAAATCCTATAGATCAGCAGAACCAGAGGGATCTTACCCAGGGGTTATCCACTAGTTAGTGTAGAAGTCCTTCAGATGATTAAAAAAGGAGAAAAAGTGAGAAATCGGAATTAAGCCGACTGAGATGGAGTTAAACATGGAACAACCCAACAAGTGTTTAGTTATGAAGTTCGGTAAGCATTAAGGCGGTTGAAGAATGGAAAAGAAATGTAAGGATAAAGGGTGAAAGAAAAAAGCCCATATACAACTTAGGCAGAAACCGGGTCAATAATATGCTGTCAGAAAACACTTAGGTGTTGTCTGACATGAAGACAGTCATCGTGACCAGTGACGCTATACACAAACCCCTCCCAGCCACTCAAATTCGGATAGACTTTGTTTCAAAACTTACGGAAGATATCATCTATTTCTATTGACTTTCTCACTCTGAGGTAGTTGATATTGAAAACGGTGGCACTCAGCTCCAGCCATGTTCACTAAATTAAAGTGCACTATTGAGTCTAGAGCCCAAAAGAGATAATCCCATTAATCTCATTAGAGACACTTGTCATTTTTTAGCTTGTTTATCTCACACAATGTGAATATCAAGTAATATTCATTAGTAGTCCTACGCAAGATCCTTGTGATTTTGCCAGAACATCGAGTGATCCTTAAGGTATTTCACAATGAAGATGGGAAAATCCTGCTTGATGCCAACATCAAACAAGCTCATGGTAGCGTGGACTTGTCGGTTCTTATGCAATCAATGCTGTGACTACTGAAAGCAACAATGGTGCGATTCTTTATGAATCAAACTTGTTCCAGGTTATGGATCAACGGTTAATGAATTTTGAATTGCTAAAACTCTCGATGTGTCACAAAACCACTTTAGCATGTGACATGTCGATTGATTTTAAATCGATTTTCTATATCTATCGGAGAGATGTAACTCACTGGTTCACCTTCTTATAGTGCTGTCTGCTTTGAGTCGTTCAGATAATGAGTACATGTTGGTACGAAGAATTATACTTATGTGTTAGAAAGATTCAATACTACAGCTGGAAATCCTGTCAAGAAGATTCTTCTTAAATTGAATCTATCTGATCACAGCGATCCTCACGGTTTGGAAGTACTCCAACCAAAACCTGGGCGAATGAAAAACCATATTCTTGTCCCCCGCTTGTTGCTAACTTATTTTATGAGGCTATTTAAGTTGGTGGTTGAGGTTTCTTGATTCTAGGCTGACTCGCAAGATCCATAGGCCACTGTCATACACGATAGACAAAATAAGGTCTTCTTGATAAGGCTCAATAATACTTATTTCAGATTCCGCTACCTCTGATAACGAACGTTTTTCGAAGTGACGAAGTATTATAGTTAACGAATCTCAAAGAAAGAACATAGCATTAAAGCTTTTCAAGGACAACCATTCAAGAAAGTATGGCATGTGGTTCAGAAATCACAAATCCCAAGATGGCAAAGTTTCAGATGGCTGTAGAGATTGTGCTTGGTTGATGATCTCAAGATGCTCAAGATCACAATGTTAAATACGAGTTCAAGGAACAAGCTCAATCCAAAAATCAATGATCACTACAACATACTCACATGAGAATGTCAAAAGGACGAGCTAAAGACTAAAGACAAAGCATTGTATGCTAGGCTTAAAGTTTTGTAACACATGGAGTGACCTCCCTTAGGGGGAGATTGTTGGAAACACAAAAAAGTGTCGGTCACTTCCTAGTTGTAATAGGTCTTAGCTGTCAGTTGTTGTATGTTAATATATAAAGCTAAATCCGGCCCAAGGCACATGGGAAGCCCATCATAGCCCATGAGCCGGCCATCATGTAACTATATAAGCCCTCTCCTAGCCTTGGAGAGGGGTTGGTTGTTTATTTTTCCATTTTCCAAATAGTAATAACATCATCCATTCCATCACTTTCTCTCTCTAAACATCACAACCCACATCTCTCTCTTGTTCTTGGTAGATCATTAGATTATATGTTTCTTCAGTATAGTTGTATTTGTCTTTGATTACAGGTTATATTTGATGAGAAGAAGCTTGGAAGTTCTTAGGAAGTTTCATTAAACGATTCTTGAAGGACGATTTAACCAGTTAACGCATGTTTCCTCTCCATTATTAAGCAAACCAGGGAAGTACTAGTTTCTTTTACTTGTTTTCTTTTCCCTTTATTTGTTTTTACGGGTACTTCTATAGAACATTAGGGATAATGTTCAACTTAAGTGTTGGGGAAAAATAAGCCTTATAAACTATTCCTTCATTTGCCATTTGCTTGTTCCTTAAAATGATGCGTAATATATCGAAACATAGCATAAAAGGTAATTTTGACCCAAAGTTAAAAGAAAATTATGACACATACCGACAAAAATTGAGTATTAATAGCGTTTCATGGATAGGAATGTATATGACTAGCGCTAAAGAAAGATCCTCTTGAATTCCATACCATAAATTGTGAGGTTAGCCTTTAGTCTATTGAATTGGTATCTATTTTTGATAACCAGATAATTTTACCTTTAGCTTGTTCGAGTTAAGGTTCAAATGCAATCATATGTGTCTATTTCGTCGTTACGGATGTGTACATAAGGTCTTTGTCGCCTTTTCTGGAGCATTGGTATCGGTATTAAATTATATGAGTGTCCCGATAGTATATTAAATCCAGAAAACTTCGATTTGTGATGCATCCGAGACCGCATAGTAAGTTTGGATTTGCTAGATAAGAGCAATAGGATTAACCATGTTTTCAACTTGTAACTGTTATGTGGTCACACAGATCATATAAACTATCCCACACCCTTGCCATGCACTCATTTTTAGTGCAGGATACCCCTAGTACAACCTTCTGAGCCTATCCTTTTTATGGTTCTTGTAATTTTATGGTTAAGCCAGACTATTAATGAAGAGCATTGTCACCCTTTAACCAATTGTTACACCCAAATCGCCTTAGCCTACCTTGTATGTACTCACCTTTAGCACATTATTGTTTTAACCTAAGTTAATTATTGAGTACACCGTTGCTAAGTCCTTATCCGATCAATAACTACGTTCTTAATTAATTGGTAAAGACTTGGTTAGTGGACTACTAGTGTATGAATTGGCATTAAGTAGTAAGTGGGTAAAGTCTCTATGAGCTAGGGTTTAACAAGATCACCATTGCTTTAATCCCTAAGATAGATTATAATCAGAAATAAGGATGCTTTATGCAGATACGTCTTATTGTGACAAAAATCTTTGTATCTAGGTTTAAGGAAGAAGTACTGCCTTAATCTTAAGAATGATACGCCGCCTCAAGATAAGTAAACATTACACTAAATAAACAAACCAACGTTCTAATCGGATTAACGCTGGCTAATACAATTTTCTTATATTTGGCTCGACCGTTCTTTTATATTATGCTAATTTGCTTGCGTGCGTTATTGTGTTTTAAATTGGTTTTAGTCACCACAAAACCCGTGCCAGTCTCTCAAGCTAAAAATCCCCCTTTTCCCTTAGATTTAAGATTAACATCGGTTTAGCATACGTTTGACTTAGAACTAACTTAGATTAGATAACTAAAATATTAACAAATTGAAATATTATTTCTAGCTCTTAGTGATCGACACTTTACTTACCACGAAACTCCCATCTGACCGGGTACACTGCCCGTTAAAGTGTTGTTTTTTGGTTAAGTCGGCAAAATATAAATTTAAAACTTGAAATCATAAATTACAACCACACGACGACACATCACCATAGTTGTTATAATTTATTATACACCAGAGAGAAAGAGAGAATCCAAACACTTATGTGAGGTGCTAGTATATACTTTTCGTGCTTTTAATTACGAGGTCTAGAAGGTTGTGTCGTAAACTGCTTTTAAAGAGTAGGTTAAATGCCCCCAATATTCCTATTATCTAGGTAGAAAAGCCCATTTTCTTGAGAACAAGCAAATCCCAAGTGTAGGGGTATTTGATGAGGTGTCATTTTATACACTATTTCAAGGTCATTTAACCCCCTAAATCATGCAAATATGCCCAGATTATGTGCTTAATCGTTTGTTTTTAGGTTTTTAACACTTGGATGGCATTTGGAGGAAATACACGTGACTTGGGCTCATTTGGAGAAGAAACGAACAAGACTACGACTCTACAGCAAGTATCTTGAAGAACCACGCATACAGAGCGTGGAGACGGTGTTACCAGTATAAAGCGATGGCGTCATGACTTTTAAAGAGATGACGTCAAGGATTTTGTGACGGCGTCAGAATGTAGCAGCCTTAAAGAGGATCTAGAACCATTGATGTGGCGACGGTGTCATGGCTTTAAAGCGACACCGTGGCGTCGCTTTTCTTATAAATACAAAACCGATTTTAGGGTTTTTAAGTGTGTAACTTTGTATAACTTTTGGGAGACGAACCCTAGTCATTCTAGCTGCTTTTAGGCCGTTCTTAGGGCCTTTAAACCCTATTGTAACTGACTTTAATCCATGTTTTAATTAAGTAAATATATCTTTTTATCATAAAGTTATCACCGGTAGTTTAGATTATAATTAGTTTAATTAGATAAACAAACCAACCTCTCAAATCATGATATTTACTTGCTTTTATAAAATAAAAATACAAAAAGAATCTTCTCTCAACCCCGTAGACCTCTATTAGATCGTGATCAAGTCTTTCCAACCTATTCCCCTAAAGAACGATAACAACCCCCAAGTCTTGCCTATACAACACTGCAACGATTAGGTACTCTGCCTAGGGAGTTGTAAAACTTCTTGTTGAAGTCTTTACGACAACCGCATCACCAATATGAATTAATAAATGTTGTATACACACAAAATTGAGTGTGTTTTGACAGTGATGTACAATCTCAAAATAGAATGTATTAACTATAAAATAAATAAACTGTGATTGTATTCCAGTTAAAGTATTACCTGATCAACCTCGCTCCATAAAGTGGCATACTTATCTCCGTTTGCATAAAACAATGGCATGTCGTTTTGCAGAAGGAGATGACTAACCATGGCCCATTTAGAATTCTCAGGTCTGACATGCCACATATAGTCCACCCACAAGCTATGTGTTGTTAATTGACAGAAAAATAAATCGTTCAATGAAGCGTAAACAACAAGTTTAGTATTACGAATTGTTTAATTAGTGTTTCTATAAATACTAACCTCTTCACTTAGCCAACCTTTTCGACCAAGGTCTAAGCACACTAATGTAAGCTGGAAATTTCTATCTACGGTATAATCATTGCTCCATGGAAAGTTACATTTAAGCTGCCTTAGTTGACCAAGAAATCGTTTAATATCATCAGTTAACCAAACCGTGTCCATTAAATGAAACAATCGTGAAAGATCCTACACAAAGATTATAAGTGTATAAGTTAGAAGGCATGATAGCAGGCAACAAGTAATTGTATAATATTAGATGTTTTTATACCTCAACCCATGGTTTAACTTTTTTTAGCAATTCCACCATAGATGGATCATTCATGTTTTGACGGTATTTTTTATCTTAACCCAAGTTACTCTCGCATTTGTTTTCCCTGTCACAGAATCAACATCATTCCTCTTGCTAGGTGTTAACTTGCCCAATATATTTTTCACATAGTTGAATTAATAAACTCATGCCGCTTTCTTTTGTTCACCTTCGCAATCTGCAACGTCTTTTCTTCTTCCAACCTCAACCTCTTTGCCTCTTCCAACCCAAACCTCTTCTCCTATACAATAATCTTTTCCTGTTCCAACGCAGCCTTTCTTCGTCTTCCAAATACAATCTCAATTCCTCTTCAAGAAGATAATTCTGTAACGAATAACTCAATCATTATTAGATATGATCTTAAGAAATAAGTAAAAAAACCAAAAAATTTATGTTTATTGCATTAGCAATATCTTCATCTGAATCGGGCGGGTGGATCAAATCATGAAATAAGATATTAAGTGAATAACAAAAGTCAGAGCTCATACTGGAACCTCATTAAACTGCAACCTCTCATGTCAAAGAAGTGTAAATTTAGAACATATATACAATGCCTGCCAAATGTATAAAAAGTAGTTCACAATTATACCCTAACTTCATCGTTTCTTTCACGTGCAAGAACATGTAAAGTGTGAACTAATATTAGAAAGCAAGATGTGAAAACATTACGATTAGCTATTGTAGTTGGAATAAATTAAAATACAATATAACCTGAATAATAGTCTCAAGTTTGAAAACACGAACATTTAACTCGTTAATAACTCGATCCTTAAGCCATTTATTTTTGAAACTGCTATCAGTCGTGCAAACACTAGATATTACTCTGAAACCTATATTCCCACGTTTGCGTGACTTCTTCAACTTTGAAAAATACATTTCAAATAGGATATGATGTTGTATGACCGGAGCCGTGGGAACGTGTTGTAGGAAAAAAGCATGGCTATGTATTCACCATGAAGATTCGTACTCAGCTCTAGTATGTCTGATATCAATAGTTGTCCTCGACTCTTAAATATATTATAGAGATACTCTCTGAGATGTAGTAATTAAATATGTTTGAAACTATTATTAATGTTATTTAAAAGTAAAAGCTTTAACCTTTGCAAAAAGGTAAGAATAATCAGCTCTTTTTAAGATTGATTTCTTCGACCATCCAAGTGCTCTTGGTATAACTTTTGGGTCTTTAATCCACCAACGATTACATCTTTCAAATGACTCAAAAATCCAAACCTAAATAATATACCAATGTATAGTTAAAAACTTATAACAACATTAAAATTTAACTCGGGAACTAAATAATTTCAAAATATCATTAACGTAGTGTTTTGTACGTCGCAATGAGAGTTGGAATGGAAAACACCATTACGGCAGAATGAAAAAATCATGTTTGTTTATAATAATGGAATATAATGACTTATTACATGCAATCACTCATTACATCAAAAACCATCATTTTCATTCATTAGGGACCCCTTATTTTTTTCCATTACGTCTTGGAATGGAATGATAATTACATAAAAACCCTTTATTAATTACTCATCAAAAAAAATATTTAATCAAAGTCTATTTTAGTCTTTTTATTATCGATTACATTCTATTTTATTTTTTTTTGCAACCAAACATAATTACAATCGTAATGTGTCATTCCATTACTTCATTTATTCCATTACCATGTTCATTCCATTCCATCACTACTTCATTTCATCATACTAAACATACCCTAAATGTTTTACCTGGAAAGCAAAAACAAAGCCCGTCAAAGTATATGTAGGAACATATACTTGCGATCTTTCTTCAATAAAAAAATAGCATAAATACTGATCTAGAATTAAAAAATAGCATAAATATACATGTTTTGAGCAGATAATTCATAACAGAATGAAAAAAATAATTAAATTTAGAGGCTAGAGTGGTTTGCCTAAAACTTATCCAAAGTTTTCAGGGCATGTTTGATTCATTTTAAAGAATAGAAAAAAAAAGTAGCAAAGATAATGCAAAGAAATACTATGATGTATTATTAATATGAAAAATGATTGTTGTGTCTAACTTAATTATGCACCTAATGATTTGATTGGTTGATTTGAAAAAATGATTGATGAGAATTTAAAAAGAAAATACATAATACACATGTACAAATGATTTATACATTAAGCATGTATTTTAAGTATAAATAGCACTACCCTTTTGGATTGTTTGTGAAAAGAACATGAGAGAGAGAAAAAAGATGATGAAATGTTACTCCATTACTCAAAATCAATTAAATTATCTATTGCATTATAGTTAACTAATCATTCTAATCATTTCCATTATCATTTCTTACCCTCTAAAACCCTGACCAAACAAACCATTAGCTCATGATATTGAGTTTATTTCAAAATTTTCAACCTTTTCTTATTTATTTTTTCTTCAAAACCGTCGATATTTACCCCAAGTGAATAATTTGCTGTCACGGGCCTCATACATTTGAAACTTGACAGTAGTAAAAAAAGAAGTTAAACATAGTTTTGGTAACTTTATTTTCTTCACATGAGTTGTACCACACAACCGACCGTTTTCTCCAACGTTCACCTTTTTCGTACGCTAGCTACAGTTTTCCAAAAACACACACTTTTTCGATGTCTCAAAAGGTACAACCTTTAAAGCACACATTACAAAAAACTTGAAAAATAGAATACCTTCCTCCCCACTCCATAACCCAAATTCCCATTTTCTTTTCACCTTAAAAAACACTCACTCTCTCATTTTATTTTCAAACAACAAACTCATTTCACAAAGATGAAGAAAATGTTGTTCATGTTAGCTACTATGCTCTTGTTATGTTCTTCTGGTATGTTTAAGGGACTTTTGCTTTTTTTTATAAGCCCATTTTTAGCTTATATTATGTTTTGTAAGCTTTTCCTTTTTTTCGTTTTAAGTAGTGATATTTCACAAAATCGAAAGATTAAGTTTATTTTGTGTGCTTATGAGGTTATTTGGTTTCGGCTTGTATTTCATAAGCTCAAGTTTTCCGGCTTATGAAATATAATGCGGAATTAAATAACTTCGTAAGCACAGTAATAAGTGATTTGTTTGGGATTATATAGTCACCTTATGGCTTATTTTGTTTTGGGCATATGTTTCATAAGCTCACTTTTTGTGCCTTATTATTATTATTATTATTTTTTTTGAGTTATAAGTTTACTACGGAGTATGTCAAAATAAGCTTATGAAACATAAAAAATAGCTTATGAAACATAATCCCAAAACAAAATAAGCCATAAGCTCCATTTAAGCCCAAAATTCTTTCAAACATGAAGAAAATGTTGTTCATGTTAGCTTCTATGTTGTTGTTATGTCCTTCTAATGAGTTTTTCGAAAAACATAATCCTATGTTTCTACTATTTTTCTTAAGGAAAACATAATTCTATGTTTCTGTTTATTTTCTGAAAAGAACATTGTCCTATGTTTCTCATATAACTTTATGGTTTTTTGTTGTCAGGTTTGGGTCAAGAATCAGCTCACATTGTGACTAAATCAACACCAAGAAAGCTTTCATGGGTTGATAATTTGTGGCCGTCAGTTATAACTCCACCTTTACCTTCACCGGAAGTTCAACCTCCGGTGATGGCTCCGGCAAGCAGCCCATCTCCACATAATGGGTTTAACCTTCCACCATGCAACCCGTACCCGTCTCCATACCCGCATCCTTACCATGCTGCTGTTCCTCCTGTGGCGGCACCGCCGGTTTCAAATGGCTACGGGTCAATGACAGCGCCACCCGTTGGAAATGGCGGTGGGTCAGTGATGGCGCCGCCTGTTGGAAATGTTGGTGGGCCGATGGCGGCACCGCCAGTGGGTGGTCATGGTGGTGGAGTAGTGGGGGCGCCTCCTGTGGTTGGTGGGCCTGAGGCAACGTGGTGTGTGGCGAAACCAAGTGTGCCGTCTGAGAAGTTGCAAGAGGCGATGGATTATGCGTGTGGAGCGGGTGGGGCTGATTGTGCTGCGATTAGGCCTAATGGGAGTTGTTATGTACCAGATTCGGTTGTGGCTCATGCATCTTATGCTTTTAATAGTTACTGGCAGAAGAATAAGAAGAATGGTGGAATGTGTGGGTTTCAAGGGACTGCTATGCTGATTACTTCGGATCCGAGTAAGAATCCTGTTTCCATTTTCGAGTTTAGTTGAGAAGTGCATCTTTCATTTTGATATTCGCACGTTTTAATTACTTAATTGCGACTAGAATTGTGAGGCAACTAATAAGAGGGTGTTTGGGAAATGGGTTCATACAAGCAGTATGACTTTATCTTGTTTGTGTTTTCTTATTTAATGGTACTAAACAAGGAGTTAAAGTTACCAATCCTAACTGCCAAACTCCTCCTAGATTTCGATCTGACTTGAAACATGGGAGCAGGTTGCATTAAGCCTAACTACATGTTTGATTCTGAAATTTGCAGGTTATCTTCATTGTCATTTCACTCTTGGCTGATATTCCGCGAGCATTTTGCCAAATTGGAAGAGAGAAACAAGCTGATTGATTGTTCGGGCATGTTTTGCAATCCAGTGCCGTGAGTTATACATGATGCATTGGAAGTTACAATTACAATTGCTCCTTTTGATCAGTCGTATTCACAATCTAATGAACTTATGATAGTCTGGTTAGATATTTGTTTCTTGCTAACACTTTTGTTGAATAACTTATTAACGGTACTCATGTTCTTTTGGATATATAATTATATGATTATGACTATCGTTGTTAATTTCATGCTTCTTGATATATGATTGTATGATACATGATATGCTAGCAGTCCAAAAAGATTCAGGTGAAGTGTAAACAACGGATTAAGATTCTCTAATGTTTAAAATGAACATGACCCATCGTGTTGAGTTTATTGTGAGTGAATAATTAATTTAAAATAAAATAAAGGTCCCACAATAATAAACTATTTGTTCCTTCCCTCTCACAACAACTTCAACATGATGGGTCATGTTCATTTTGAACATTAGAGAATCCTAATCCACAAACAAATATTGCTGGAAAGTTGGTTACATTCCAAAATCTGAAATTAAGGAAAGAATAAATTTCTTTCCTATGGGTCACTCCAATATATTTTATAGTTCTTGTGAATATGCTCAGTAAAGTAGAAAGGATTTAAAAGCTTCAGTATGGGGGTATTCAAATAAAAAGCAATGAACATTGCAGATTTGCAATGATTCTACTACTACTTTATAGGGGTGTTCACGGGTCGGGTCGGTTCGGTTAGTTGGAAGATTTAAACTATCCGTCGCGGGGCGGGTAATTAATTTTACTATCCGTCGTCGAACCGTACTAGGTGGGTAACCGGACATGCGAACATTTATACAATATCTTAAACAATTGATAAATTGTGATGGTTATCCTAACCCATCACAAAGTTCTTAT